>APFE030640672.1:36539-108569 GCA_000404065.3 Pinus taeda | reverse complement strand
ACTTCAGCTCTTTATCTAGAAAGATGATCTAGAAATCGCCAGTACCTTGGGATCTGCATGCCTCAATGGCAGGTTTCTCGCCTTCGACGATAGGTTGCATCATTGAACTCCGATCGAAGGATTCCGTGACATGTTCGACATCGACACATCTAATCACATCTCATGGATTGTACTGAGTACTTTGAGAGCCATTGTCATTATTGGTGGTTTCTCTCACACTTGTTAACAATTTACATCATCAACTGGTAATCAGGTGGTTTCTACCATGTTCGACTTCGACACATTCATTCGCATGGATAGAATCATACTATTTCAGGAAGTAGAAATGAAGACCCTTGATCTAGTTTCCACCATCCAGGCTGCGAGGAATTTTGTATTCATTATGTTGTAGACTATTCATAAACAGATGGCTGCATCCATACTATGTCTACATGTGTCTATACTTGTGATGTATTACAAAGATCGTTCCTATATCAGAGCAGTAGTCAGTTTTCTAGTTAGTTTTGATCTGAGTATGGGAATGCCTACCTCAGCGATGATATGATCTCATATATATATTTTGCATTTGAATGTTTTTATAGGTTCCAACCGAGCTCTCCACAAGATGATCCTCGAAATGATAAATTACTTCACTCTTCCTAGATGATAAATGAAAATCCTCATCTACTACAGACTTTTCACTTTAGGGGGCAAACTATTACACAAAAATATCGTCACCATGACTATTTTCAGTCAGTATGGGTCTATCATCACTTATACTGGCCTCCCAAGAAAGTCTAAGACCTTAGCTCTTCATGTCAAGCTTTTCAAATGAGAGAAAGACATTAAAAATCAATAAAACTCTGGTTCCGAACTTTCTCTCAATTTTGCCTGCGGGCCCGCACCCTTTGTTCATATTACCTGCGTATCTTCACACTCTATCAGTAAAGGGGTGAGTGCGTACCCCTGTAAAAGTCAAAAAGGTGGAAGTTTATTCTAAAAAACTCACTTTGGGTTAATTCTAGATGTTTCTAGAAGGAATTTTGACGTGGATTGTTTGCTCCAAGATGGTTCATGCATCCCAAAAGAGATGGAGCTAATCCCTTGATAGGAGGAGCTATCCCTTTGAAGGAGGGCTTTATCCCTTTGAAGGAGGACCTAGTAACTTCCCTCCATTGCACTATAAATTAAGCATTGGGTCAGTTGTTGGGGGGGTTAGAAGCTGAACATTTTTTAGGGTAAATGCTGATGGAATTGGGACTTCCTAGTTAAACTTGAGAGGAGAGATCACATACCTTTTGGTTTCATTGGTAAGTGAGTGAAACTTGTCAAAGTAGAGGAGACTTCTTGTCGGACCCTGGGAGGATCTTGTACAACATCAAGGCACAGGTTGTAAAGTAATTCTTTCATTTGAATTAATACAATCAGATTCATTTTTCTCAATAAATTGTCTTATGTGGTTTGTTTCATAATCTCCTTGATCATTAAGATGAATATGCTTTATAATATTGGCTTTTCAGGTGCTATTTAATTTGTTTGCTTGTTTGTGTTTGCAGAATTACACTTCAAGGAAGCTCATTTGGAGTGAGGGAGTGAGGCTTCCACAAACTTGCATTGGGCCCAAGGTAGGCCTAAAACACTTGTATGTCTTTGTTTTGAATTGCATATTTAGAGAAAGATAGTTTTTGATTGGCTTGCTTCTCACTAGATATCTTTAGATACTAGGGACGTGGATCTTTTCTACAATCTTGACTCATTCCATGTTACATCTATTATAATGCTCTTTGGAAAGATCCTTCATCTCTTTGGTAGTTTATAGCTTAATATTAGATTGATATTGTGATGTATGCTATGTTGCCTTTTTTATTGGTTTTGTATTTCATTATTTATATATGTTATGTTTTTATTCCTTTTTCCTTTCTATTTATGCAGATATTCTCTTGAAGTAGCAAGGAAGGGCTTTAGAAAGCATCGAAAATATATCCACAAGAATTTCATAGAAAGGTAAGAGGTCCTCCCACATTTCATACATGATATTCAGGTTATAGATTAAGGAAAGGTAACAACTACTTGTTTGCTTGTTTCTAGATTTGTCTTTGAATATAGGGAGATCGTTCTTGTCTGCAAGAGTGGTTTCTCCACCATAACAAGTTGTGGGATGACAAGGAGCTAGAGGAGAAAAAGAATCTTACGTATTATTTGGAGGTGAACAACCCAGCTCTTCATATCCAGCATAGATTGATCTTAATTATTTATCTAACATGAGCTAAGAGGGATCAAACTTCTTCATGTGCAGACTTCTTTAGAGTCCAAAATACAATATGTAATTTTTCATTGTTTAAATTATATATTTTAATGTTGAATAGTGTACGTGCAGGACGAAACAAATGTTTTAACCATAAAAACTTATTTTTTTCATGATATATATATAGTGTACATTAAAATATTTTACGTATCATGTAAATAAATACATTTTACCAACACAAATTAAAATCTTTTTGAAATATTTTTAAAGAGTATAAGGTTTAAACATGTTACACATTTTTTATACTTCTAATTACTTTATAAGATATTCATTTTTTTATTATAGCGTCCATTATTTTTCAATTTAGATCATAATTATTTTTTATTTTAAAAGGTCACGTGGCAACTCAATGGATATACCGACAAACAAACTTACACATCCCCCTCATACTTCGTTGTAGACTGAACCTCCTGGCTCAACCAAAATTATATTTTTGTCATGATAGGTGCTAAGAAGAAGTTCAACATTACAAAGACAGGAGTTAGCTCTCATGAGTTTCCATGTGAAATAGGTGTTGGTTTATTACAATAACACCGTGGGATGAAAAAATTTGTTACCTTTGTGATACTAAGAGGGTTGAAGGTGGAAAGTACTTTCTATCATCTTGTTTGAATTTTACTCACATCCTTTCTCATTTCCAAAGGATTTTTGATGTAGGAGCATTTGGACGTAGCCAAAAATGAGAAAGTATGTTCACATGTTGTGGCTAAACAAGTTGAATTTCATTGAATTAAATAGTCAAAAGTCAGTTTTTACTCAGAGGGTTGGATATGTCAAGAAATAAGCTATATTTCATTATTGTAATAAGTAGAAATTGTATTATTTTAGATCCAAAGATAATTTGTTAGCATAGGTGTGTGATAGAGCTTGAAAATAGAGATTGAGTGTTAGAATGTTTAAAGATAGAGATTGAGTAGTTAGAGTGGGATTCAATTGATAAAAAAAGAGAAAAACATAATGTAGAAGGATTGGAAAAGACGAAGAAGGATTGAGAAAGCGAAAGTCCGGTGACAGAGCGAGGACTTCCATATTGAAAAGAGGTATTTTAAATCATTGTAATCGAGCCGAAGGGCTAGACTCTATAACATTGATAGTATTTATAAATTGATGTCTATGTGATTATATATCAATTCTGTGTGAAATTTCATTTTGGGTGTTGTTTCTTTGTATTCGGGAACGAGTCGAATATTTCTCTATTTTCATGCTTACGATATAAAACATAGAGTTAACAGAAATCGCAGGTCTTTAGTGTGATTAACATTGTTGATGCCTACTTAAATCCCAACTGTTGGATCACCCATATCGCATCGCAAAATTTATTTAGAAGGGGCAGACCTCAGGCCATTAATAATTGCGATGTGCAATCACCGCAATATCGCATTGTAGTAAAACATTGGTGTGTGGTTGGACCACAGGCCTTAACAAGTTACAATGTGCGATCGCTGAAATATCACATCACATAAATCCTTTCTGTGTTATCGAACCACAGCCATGGGACAGTGCAATTTGTGATTGCAATAGATTGCATCGCAACAATTCTAAGGGGAAAGCACCAAACCCAAAACCCTTGCGATTTGCGATAGTGATATAACGTGGACCATCAGAACAAAGGTGAGGTGATCTACGGTGTACCACTGAGCCACTTTGTTAAATAAAGGAAACATCTGTTGTCAAGCTTATATTAAGGAAAACAAGGCAGAGAAGCGAAAGACATGATTCTAAAGGGAAAGGCAAACGTGGGGCTAATTGTTGATATTTATCAAAACAATTGATTCCTGCGTCATTTGTGGTGTCAGAACACAAAGAGATTAAGGTTGCTTGTAGTAAACATGACGCCAAGGAGAGGATTTGGCATTGGTCGAGGAAGACTGGAAGAAAACTCAATTTTGTAGGAGGAGATCCGAAGTTTGCGTACGAGGATGGAAACAATTGAGACTGCTCAAAGAAGAACACCTTATGAAGGGGATGATAGTGCTACAGAAGAATCTTCTAAGGAAGAAGAAAACGAGGAAAATGGAACTACCAGAGTTATTAAGACGCTGGCAAAAGTAGGAGGAAAACCAAAGGTGGAAATTGTTATGTATGAAGGGAGTCTAAATGTAGAAGAGTTAATGGATTGGATCAGGTCATTAGACAAATATTTTGACTATGAAGAGGAAGTTCACGACAAGAAGAAGGTAAAATTTGTAGTTACTAGATTAAAGGGTCATGCAGCTATTTGGTGGGATGAGCTACAGACGTCTAGAATGATGAAAGGAAAGTCCAAGATCAAGTAATGGGACAAAATGGTGAGTAAGATGAAAGCCAAATTTATGCCTAAATATTATCAGTTAAATCTTTTTAAACAATTGTAGAATTTAAGGAAAAAGCAATGTCTGTTAAAGAATACACAAAATAGTTTTATAGATTGAGTATTAGATCAAGACATGTAGAAGATGACATGGAGAAGGTAGCCAGATATATCAATGGCTTACAATATGACATACAAGAAAAGATAAACATGTTAAGTCTAAAGGCAATTGAGGAGGCCTATCAAGCATGTTTGAAGAAAAAGAAGAAGATGTTGAGAAAACAAAATTAGAGGAATAGAGGAAGGATCTGGGTCAGAGGTAGAGGAACTACCAAACCGTGAGGATATCAACATCAGCATGAAGCACGCAGTTTAAGTATCAGACCACCGCCGAGTGGGGATTTTAATAGAGGGAGATTTGCACCCATAGGAAGGGGTCGAGGAAGAGATATTTGGTGCTACACATATGGAGAATGGGGACATGTATCGTGGGATTGTCCTGATAATAAACTGGCAAGTCAAAGGAGTACGAATGTGGCTGAGTCAAAGCCAGAAACACCTCGACTTATGGAAAAGGAAGAACCCCCTGAAGTAGGAGAATCGCTCTTGTTGAGAAGGACATTGCCTAAGATAGAGAAAGAGACTGAAGAAACACCATAGAGGATGAATTTATTCAGAACTACCTCTAAATCAAAAGGTAAGTATTGTAAAGTAATAATTGATAGTGGAAGCACTTATAACCTTGTTTCTACAGAGATGGTGGACAAGCTTGGATTAGCAAAGACAATGCACCGTACTCCTTACAAAGTGTCGTGCTTGCAGAGAGGACATCAGATTATTGTGGTAGAACTATGCAAGGTTGAAATACAGATTGGTACATATAAGGATGTAATATTATGCGATGTAATTCTAGTGGATGTATGCCATGTATTATTTGGAAGACCGTGGTAGTTTGATTGGAAAGCTATTCATGATGGGAGGAGAAACACTTATACTTTGGAGAAAGATGGAAATAAACATACATTGCTACCATTGAAGGATGGCGCCGACAAAGGAGAACTGGGAAGTAGTGTTATGCTGATGAGCGAAAAAGAGCTATTGCAAGAGATTGGGAAAGGTGAAGAAATGTATTTTGCTGTCATAGGGAGACTAAAGGTAATTTTAACTTCCACAAACTTAGATGATTTACGTGAAGAAAACAAAAATATGTTAAATGATTTCGCTGATATTATTGTGGATGAGCTGCCGAATGCATTGCCTCCAATTAGGAGTATTAGCCATCATATTGATCTAATACTAGGAGCGAGTTTTCCAAATAAAGTAGTGTATAGATTAACTCCTCAAAAGAATGCAGAAGTTAAAAGACAAGTACAAGAACTGATGGATAAGGGACTAATCAGAGAGAGTCATAGTCCATGTCTTGTACCAACAGTACTTAGTCCAAAGAAAGGTGGTAAATTCCGTATGTGCATATATTCCAGAGCCATAAACAAGATCACAATTATGTATAGATTTCCTTTGCGACACACGAATGATTTAATAGATTGTTTGAGTGGATCAAACTATTTTACTAAAATAGATCTGAAGAGTGGATACCATCAAATAAGAATTCAAGAAGGAGATCAATGAAAGACTTCATTTAAAACAAATAGCGGGTTGTACGAGTGGTTAGGGATGCCTTTTGGACTCACTAATGCACCTAGCACATTCATGAGATTGATGAATGAAGTCTTAAAGGAATATGCAGGCAAGTTTGTTATTGTTTATCTTGATGAGATTCTACTTTTCAATCAAAGTAAGGAAGAACATTTAGAGCACCTTAAATTGGTTTCAAGAACTCTACATAAAGAGAAAATATGGATAAATCTGAAGAAATGTAGTTTCATGAAAGAAGAATTAATTTACTTGTGATTTGTAGTTTCTAAAGAAGGATTGAAAATGGATCCAGAGAAATTCCTAGCAATTTAGAACTGGCCTATTCCCAGAAATATATTTGAGGTGATAAGCTTCCATGGTCTTGCAAGTTTTTACAGGAAGCTTATTAGAGGTTTTAGTCAAATTTGTGCACCAATTCTTAAAACAATTAAGGAAATCAATCAGTCGTTCAAGTGGACAGAAGAAGCAGACAAAAATTTTAAATTGTTGAAGAGGAAAATCACAGAGGAACCGATTTTAGCTTTGCCTGATTTTGAAAGAGTATTTCAAGATGAAACAGATGCTAGCAGAGTTGCAGTTGGCGCATTCCTGATTTAGGAACAAATACCGATAGCATACTTTAGTGAGAAATTGAATTAAGAAAATAAGAAGTATTCTTCTTACGATAAAGAGTTTTACGCTATTGTACAAGCCTTGAAAAAATGGAGACATTATTTTCTCCCAAAGGAATTGATATTGTATTCGGATAATCATGAATTACAGTTCACAAATAACCAACTGAAATTGAACCAAAAACATGCCATGTGGGTAGAATTTTTGTAGAGCTTCACTTTTATGATAAAGCACACAAGTGGTAGGTTGAATAAAGTTGTTGATGCATTGAGCAAGGTAAGCTTTATTGTGCAAGAATTCAAAGTTGGTGTTGTAGGATTTGAAGAAATGATTGAAATGTACAAAGATAATGTAGATTTCAAAGATATCTATACATCAATTCAAAATCCAATAGTTCATAACAGAAGTCAATGGTTAGATTATCTCATCCAAGGAAGCTTATTATTTAAAGGCAACAAGTTGTGTATTCCCAAATGTTCTATGAGGGAAAACATAATAAAGGAGAAACATAGTGGAGGATTATTTGGTCACTTTGGACAAGATAAAACCTTTTTTCATGTGAATGCTATTTATTATTGGCAAAAAATGAAAATTGATGTTAAGAGATTTGTTGATAAGTGAAGGATATGTCAGCATGCTAAGGAGAGAAGTTAGAACATAGGATTGTATCAGCCATTGCCAATATCAGACCGACCGTGGGATGCAATTAGCATGGATTTTGTTTTGGGATTACCAAAAACTCAAAGAGGAAATGATTCCATTTATGTTGTGATAGATAAATTTTCCAAGATGTCACATTTCATTGCTTGTAAGAAGACTAGTGATGGAACACATATAGCTAATCTGTTTTTTTCAGAAATTGTAAGATTACATGGATTGCCTATAATTATTGTTTATGATAGAGATACAAAGTTTTTAGGACATTTTTGGAGAACTCTTTGGAAGAAATTAGGAGGTAACCTAAGTTTTAGTTCAGCACACGACCCTCAAATAGATGGACAGACCGATGTAGTAAATAGGAGCTTGGGAAACATATTGAGAAGTTTAGTGTATCAAAATTCTAAGCATTGGGATTTAGCACTAGCTTAGGCTGAATTTTCTTAGAATGACACTCCAAACTGAAGTATTGGAATGAGTCCATTTCAGATTTCTTTTGGAATGAATCTAAGAGGCGTATATGAGCTCAGAAATTTGGGTAAACATGAGACAAGAAGTGCAAAAGTTGAAGAGTTTGCAAAATAGATACAAAGACTTCAAGAAGATGTCAAAGGTAGATTGCAGGAAAGCAGTGGTAAATACAACTAGAGAGTGGATATGAAAAGAAGAGAGAGAGAATTCCAAGTGGGAGATTTAGTGATCATATATTTGAGAAAAGAAAGATTTCCTGCTAAGACTTCCGGTAATCTGAAAATGAAAAAGGTAGGACCATGTAGAATTGTAAGAAAGTTTTCAGCTAATGCATATGAAATTGAATTGCCAGAAGGGATTGGAATATCGCCTATTTTCAATATTGCAGATTTTTATCCATGTAAATGGACAGAGACAGAGCTACAGGAGGAGACTATAGAAGATGAATTTCAAACCTTGAACTAGGAAGAACAAATGCCAAGGGCCGTTAAGAAAGAAGTGGAATCTCTTTTGGAGAAAAGACTATCCAAAAGAACCAGAGGACACACTTATTTTCAATATCTAGTCAAATGGAAAGGACAACCAGTGGATGATGCTAGATGGTTGACTACAGCAGAGTTACAAAAGTATGGATTAAGCCCTGAAAGTTTGAAGGATGATTTTTTTCTTCCCTGGGTGTCTGATGTAAGAGCATCTCAACTTAGCTAGCAATGTGAAAATATGTTCACATGTTGTGGCTAAACAAGTTGAATTTCGCTAACCTGAGTGGTCAAAAGTTAGTTTTTACCGAGAGCTTTGGATCTCTCAAGAATTGAGCTATATTTCATTATTGTAATAAGTAGAAATTGTCTTATTTTAGATCTAAAGATAAGTCGTTAGCATTGGTGTGTGATAGAGCTTGAAAATAGAGATTGACTATTAGAATGTCTAAAGATAGAGATTGAGTAGTCAGAGTGGGATTCGATTGATAAAAAAAGAGAAAAATGTAATCTAGAAGGATTGGAAAAGAGGAATAAGGATTGAGAAAGCGAGAGTGAGGTGATAGAGTGAGGACCTTCATATTGAATAGAGGTCTTTGAAATCGTTGTAATCGAGCTGAAGGGCGAGACTCTGTAACATTGATAGTATTTATGAATTGAGGTGTGTGTGATTATATATCAATTCTATGTAAAATTTCATTTTGGCCTTTGTTTTTTTGTATTCGGGACAGAGTCAAATATTTCGTTGTTTTCATGCTTATGATATAAACATAGAGTTAACGGTAATCGCAAGTCTTTAGTGTGATTAACATTGTTGAAGCCCACTTAAATCCCGACCGTTGGATCACCCATATCACATCACAGAATTTGTTTACAAGGGGTGGGCCTCAGGCCTTGAAGAATTGCAATGTGTGATCACCGCAATATCGCATCGTAGTAAAACATTCGTGTGTGGTCAGACCGCAAGCCTTAAGAAGTTGCGAAGTATGATCGTCGAAATATCGCATCGCAGAAAGCCTTTATATGTTATCAGACCCCAGCTCTAGGACGATGGGATTTGCAATTGCAATAAATCGCATCGCAACAATTCAAAGGGGAAAGCGCTAGACCTAAAACCCTTGTGACTTGCGATAGCGATATAACGTGGACCGTCAGATCAAAGGTGAGGTGATCTACGGTGTACCACCGAGCAGCTCTGTTAAACAAAGGAAAGATCTGTTGTTGGGCTTATATCAAGGGAACCAAGGAAGAGAAGCGGAAGGCTTGATTATAAAGGGAAAGGCAAACGTGGGGACAATTTTTGATATTTCTCAAAACAATTGAATCCTGCGTCAATTTTCCACACGGCCAACATGCGTTCAACAAAACTATATTGATCTAGGAACTGATCTTTCCTTTCTTTTTTTATCATAAAAATAAAATATTAGAGAGTTTTAGTTTATCTTTTATTGTGTTAAGTTGAGATAGACTACATTGGTCTTTCTTCATTTTCTTCATCACCACCATCATCATCTATTTTTACTACTATAAATTTTACCATAAACATATATTTTGAAAAATAATATATATATAGTTTGTCAAAATATATAATAACATAAATTATTAAAATTAAATACATTTTATTCGAATTTTGTTTCGAATATTATAATCTATAAGATATTGTAATATAGTATAAAAATATTTATTTTACATTGTCATGTTGTTCATTATAAGTAATTAATAAATATTTAAATAATATTAGTATTGTAAAATTCATACTTCTATCATTTATATTAATGTAACATAATAAATAGCTTATTTAATTTAAGATAAATATTCAAAATTCTTAATATTGCTAATTATATTGATTTTTATGATGTCCGTGGTTAATATCCACGCAGGCTTTTATGAAAATTGTTTCCTTTCAATTTCGTGTTTTACAGGTTCTTGTAATCAATATTTTAACAACTATTATTGCTGACACTTGTTTTTATCTTTAATAGGTTTTATTTCTCTGTAAATAAAAAGGTAAGCTAGATTCAATTAGATTTTAAAATAAATTATATAGCTATGTATAAAAGAAATCACATCGCCCGGGAGTTGTTTTGATCTTTAAAAAGAAAAATTAAAAAAAATATATATTTTATAGAAATTATATAATTTTTATTAAAAAAATTAAGACTCAATAAAATTTTAAATTTTTACCATTATTTCTAAGTGTACCACAATTGAATTTAAATTTGACATCCACATAGTGGCAATACCATTACACTTATTTACTGTCGAATTGGAATATACTGTTATAAGCTTGAGATGTTGAAGTAATCAATTGAATTTTAGTGTCTTAAAAGTTGGAAATAATTAATTCCTACTTGTTTATGGTTGTAATTCTCCATTTGTGGAGTTTGTTCCTACATAATAGGAATTTAGTTTCTCCTAGTTTAGTGTGTGGTTGAGAGAATCTCTCAACCATACTAGTGTACGTCCAAGATAGAATTCCTATCTTGAGACTACTGATTGTATAAATATGTGTGTAATTTCCTTATTCAATAATTATTAGAATATATTATTGAGTGCCTGCAATTTTATCTTGGTATCAGAGCCTATGAGGGCCTGGCCCCTCCTGGGCTTGGCCCCTCTTGGGCTGAGGGAAAATAAAGAGTTTAGTATTTGTTTGTTCATCATTCGATGTCTGAGCCTTGTGGATGTGTTGAGCGAATAGGAAGACTTGCGACGAAGAAGGTTTTGTTTGCTTCCATTTGATTATCTCCGATTAGCGACTTCGGCCTCGCGCGTTGGCTCGAGCATGCATCAAACAGGGTTCCGGTGAGCTCGCGTCCTTGGTGGATGGTTTATCCTTTTTTCTGGTGCTAGGATCAAACCGCAGGAGCTTGGTTTTCTCCGCAGAAGTACCTGTTACCTGCCGAGCTCAGCCTTGTACGATGATACGGCAGTACGCAGTCCATGAGGTCAACGCGATCCTGTGGGCACTGCTGATCTTTGTGACGTGGTTGCTTCATAACCTCGCGGGTTACTCTTTGAAGGCATTGTAATGGAGGGAGGAGCTGGTGGCTCATTCTTGCAGGAGAAATAGTGAATTGTTCCTCATTAGTAAGCCTGCCTGTTGAATGTCTTGCAGAGGAACTGGATCGATATGCATGGCGGGTGGTTTTTCCGCATGATTAATGGAATCGGCAGATCTCTTCTGCTTAGTTTGGCCAGAGGCCGCCACTTGTGGCTGCAATTGTTGCCCGAGGAAGCTTGAGGAGCGGGTGCAACGTTTTAGCAAGAGGCGTGTGTGGATTTTTCGCTGCTGTTGAAAGGATGCAAAGGTCTGGACATTCAAATTTCAAAGCAGTGGAGCTCTGTGACTGTCTTTTGTTTTTGAGTATTAGAACTGCACATGGCATACTTGGAAATGTGCCAGTGAATAAGTTGTGCTGCCTGGTTCACTCGACCAGCCTGATAACACATCGAAACAAGCGGAATTGACATTTAAGATTCGAGTTCTGCTGTAAGAAACAGAACAGGAGTTAGCTCTGAGAGTTAGTGATCGATATGGAGGAGGAGACGAAGAAGGTTAAAATTAATATAAAGAAGATCGGATCAGCTCGACCCTGTCAATTGCTGATACCCTCAACAATTAAGGTATCAGACTTGTGAAGGTTGGTTGGATCAGAGGTCAATTTGCCTATGGAACGTCTGAAGCTTTTCTTACATGGCGTAGTTTTACAGGATATAAAAAGTGGATGTGAAATGCATGCCAACCTTAATGAGGGTGACTCCTTGTTGGTTGTTGTCGCACCTAAGTCACCTGCAAAACATATATATACAGGATAAAGAGGCAGATGATGAATATGACTTGTGATTTAAGCTTCCAAAAACATGGCCGTGCTGCAGCACGATCCGCTGGAAATCTATGTTAGAAGAGGTAAGCATGAACGTCTCGTCTCGTTTAATAGCAAAGGGCTTTTTCATTTTGAGCAACTTAGAGATAAGAATGAGGAAGAGAATTGGGACAAGCATTTTCGCAGCCATACCGATTCCAGACCCCATGGTCCCCAATCTATTAGCCTCGATGTTTCTTTTCATTGGGCCAAACATGTGTATGGGATACCCGAACATGCCACTGGCCTTGCCCTCAAGCCAACTAGAGGTCCTGATATAGATTCCGAGCCCTACCGCTTATTCAATCTTGACGTCTTTGAATACATTAGCGAATCACCCTTTGGACTTTACGGTTCCATTCCTTTCATGCTGTCTCACAGCAAGGAATACACAACTGGTTTTTTCTGGCTAAATGTGGCTGAAATGCAAATAGATGTTCTGGCTCCCGGGTGGGATGGAAACTTTGCTTCTGACTCCGATGCCAATGTTGATGGAATCCATACCATGTGGATGGCCGAGAGCGATATTGTGGATGGATTTTTTTTTTCATCGGTCCCAGCCCCAAGGATGTTATGAGGCAATACGCCAGTCTTACAGGAACTTTTGCCATGCCACAGATTTTCGCTACTGCTTATCACCAGTGTCGCTGGAATTACAGAGACGAAGAATATGTATCCAATGTGGATGCCAAGTTTGATGAGTTTGATATACCGTATGATGTTCTTTGGCTTGACATTGAACACACTGATGGGAAGAGATACTTTACATGGGACAATTTGCTCTTTCCGAATCCAGAAGACATGCAGATGTCCGTAAAATTGGAGCTTTTGAGTAGGATTTTGGCTTGAAGGTGGATTTGCACTGAGCTAGCTTTGCTATTGTCGAAATGTTTTTATAATTCTTTGATGATGTTGCAATATATTGATTAACTGTCATGACAATAAAACTAGTTGTAATTTAAGTGACATTAGTATGAACAACTATTGTCATAATGCTAAGTGTGTTGGAACTGGTCATTCCAACGCTAACAAAATTTGCAGGGAATGGTGAACACATGACACTGAAAATGATATCAATTGGAGCTACATCAGAGATTGAAGGATGATCGAGATCCTGTTGCAGATTGTTAGCAAGCATGAGGTAGTATGCTTCAAAATTGTTCTTGAAGGGAAAATTGTGTTCTCTTCATGTGACTGTGAGTGCCTATGTGCTGGTTTTTTTTTAGTGGACCTTTCAAAGAGGAGGTAATGAAGCAGCAACAACATTTATGGTGTTCAACAAAGTAGATATGTGTTTGAGTTAGTGTGGGTTGTGGAATAGACTCCCTAGCATGTTGTAATAGTCATTGTATGTACCGAGAAATTTCAAATGTTGAAGTATGAAATGTAAGCCTTGTAAAGGCATTTGAAAGTTCGTGGTGATCTTAAAACCACTTTGTAATGGTTTGTGGTTAGCCTGAAACCATCTTGTGTCACTGTAATGTGATGGTTGGTGGTGAGGCAGAAACCATCTATAGAGCCTTAGTGGCTATAGGATTTTCCTGGTGGTGGCATATTTAAATTCCGGATTTGCCCGGTGGTGGCAGATCGGACTTGCCCGGTGGTGGCATATTGAAGTTGGCGGATTTTCCCGGTGGTGGTAAATCGGACTTGCCCGGTGGTGGCATATTGAAGTTGGCGGATTTGCCCGGTGGTGGTAAATCGGACTTTCCAGGTGGTGGCAGATTGCCTTTGTGGCTGAATCGCCTATGTGGCTTGAGGTGCCTTTGTGGCTATGTGTACACAGGAGCTTTGTGGTCGTAGGAGTAGGTGGACTGCAGTAACACGTGGCTCATGGTCTCAGATATTGGTGTGTTTGATCATAAGTGGGTTGGTGCACTTTCTATCTGACAGTTGCGTCGAAAGGCGCAATCAGCGCAACTGTTTGCAATTATTATTTGGAGATGAATATTTGGCTTAGAAAGGCACTGATCTCTCTTTGTTTTTGGAAGTTTTGTACATGCAATTCGCGATGGTGGTGGATTTGACTCTCATGACAAGTAGTCATTAAGGGGGGGAGTTGGAAATAATTAATTCCTACTTGTCTATGGTTGTAATTCTCCATTTGTGGAGTTTGTTCCTACATAATAGGAATTTAGTTTCTCCTAGTTTAGTGTATAGTTGAGAGAATCTCTCAACCACACTAGTGTACGTCCAAGATAGAATTCCTATCTTGAGACTATTGATTGTATAAATATGTGTGTAATTTCCTTATTCAATAATTATTAGAATATATTATTGAGTGTCTGCAATTTTATCTTTAAACGGAATGGTTGGACAAAGTCATATATGCAGATTTGTGTGTATTTTCTCTTAAGGAATACATTCATGTGAAAATCGAAATTATATACATTAAAGGAACACGTTTTCAAATTGTTCAATTGTTTACCATGATTTACAATATATAGTGATCGATTATGTTTCTAAGACACACTTTAACGTTAAAATCACTAATTTAAAACTCCTAAATAATCTTACCAGGCAAAAATAGAAAGATTGTTCGGAAACTTCTAATTTATTTTGTCAAAGCAGTTCTGCTGGAATTGGTTTATTTGGGCCATTTTACCATGAACGCTTACCATCTTTGCACGTGACTTCTTTGCAATAGTGTTTCCTTTGCCCCAACTATACAGGAAATTGAACAGGACTGCGTTAGGGCATCAATGGACTCTTTGCCCAACTAACAGCAAAATTTGAGGTGTCAAGCCATGTATCATCCAAAAAATACAAAAAATTACAAGAAGCATTAGATCTTTGAAGTCCTAAAAATGTCTTTAAGGCGAAGAATCATCGAGAAAAAAACACTTCAAACAAAGAAAAATAAAATAAAAACAGAACTTATATTGAGCAATGCAAAGCCAACGTTGGGAAAAATTTCTCTATTAAAAGCCATACCATACCTCTATGCTTCTCTAAAACATTTTCTAAGATATGGCTATCGTTTCTCTTTCCAAATGTATTTTCAGCTCTACTGTTTCTGGATAGTATGTCAGGTTAAGCTTTTTACTTGAAATCGAGGTAGCTGTAATCAAAGAAACTAGCGGGAACGCTAAACACAAAATACACAGCTTGCTCATTTCATTACCAAGCAAGGATTTTTATACACAATGGAGAAGTTTTTGGATTCTGGTTGTTGGTGGCTCCTTCAGAACGTTATAAAGTCTTCAGAAGTCTCGAGGTCATCTCCTAAACTCTCGAGATTGTTGAGCATTTAATGAGTTTTCTGGTCGGAATTAATGTTTCCAACACCTCCCCTTAATTCCAGCCGTAAGATAAACATACAAAATATCCTATAGCATAATACATATGGCATTGTTGTATTCTTAATTGACATGCGTGTTGGTCTAAGTCTCAGCTAGGCTTACAACATAATCTAGATTTTATACAACACATAACTTACTTATACAAAAGTCAATTTTTTCCTTCCCAAGAGGCTTAGTGAATATGTCAGCTACATTCTCATTTGTATTGCAATATATTAGGGAAATTTCTTTTGATTTGATATTTTCTCTTACAAAATGATATTTTTTGTCTATATCCTTTGAACTTGCATGACATATAGGATTGTTCCCCAATTGTATGGTGTTTTGATTATCAAATCTAATCACAGTAGATTCTTGTTGACCTTCACCAACATCTTCAAGTATTTTTCTAAGCCATATAGCTTAATAGGTGGCACTACATAATGCTTTATACTTTGCTTCAATTGATGACAAGGAAATTGTTGCTTGTTTATTACTGCTCCATGATATAGCTCCTGATCCTATATTGAAGATGTATCCAGTGGTGGATTTCATGTCATCTATATTTTCGGCCCAGTCATAATCATAATGACCTTTCAATTCAATAGTACAAGCATTAATATATTCAATACCAAAATTGATAGTTCCCTTTAAATATCAATGGACCCTTACTATAGCTAACCGATGGTTTTATTAGCCATCAATTGACTAAGTATGCTTACTGCATAAGCAATGTCTTGTCTAGTCGTAGTGTGGTAATTCAAAATTCCCACTAATTGTTGATACAATGTTACATTCACCTCTTTTTTTCCATCATCACTTCTCAATTTGATATTTTGTTCTAATGGAGTACTCACTACTTTAAATCCATTCATATGAAATTTCTTTAATACTTCATTTATATATTTTCTTTATGTGATTAAGGATCTTCCATCATCTCTTCATACTTGAAGACCTAGACAATAGTGCACCTCACCAAGATATTTCATCTCAAATTCCTGTGATAACTTCATTTTTATATCTTTAATCAATTTATCATCACTCTCTGTTAATATTAGATCATCAACATATATAGAGAGAGTAATAATGTATCCCCGTTTATATTTTCCTTGACATACAAATTAGGATAATTTTTTCTTTTGTTAAATCCTTGTTGAAAGAAGAATTTATCGATTTTCTCCTACCAAGATATAGGTTCCTGTTTTAGTCCATATAAAGCCTTTTTTAACTTATATACAAGATGTACTTGTCCCTGGTTTACAAATCCTTTTGGTTGAACAAGATAAATATCCTCTTTTAAGTCACCATTTAGAAAAACTAACTTCACATCTAATTGATGTGGCTTCCAATCATATTTAGTTGCCAATGCTATCATTATTCTGGTTGTATTCATTTTTGCAATTGAAGCAAAGATATCTTCATGATCTATACCTTATTTTTGTGAATAACCTTTTGCAACCAATCTTGCTTTGTACTTGTCTATGCTACCATTTTCATTAAATTTTGTCTTGTAAAACCATTTTTATCCTAGAGGAACTTTATTTTTAAGTAATTCTATTAATTCCCGAATTTTATTTTTCATTATAGATTTCTATTCTTCTTTCATAACTTCCATCCATTCTTTATGATTTTTAGCTTGTTCATTATTTAAGGGCTCAGCAACAGTCATTTCTTGAGACATTATAGAATAATGTTTATATTTGATAGGGGTTTTAATATGTCACGTTTATCTTCTTCGAGGGTCATTACACTGTGGACTACCTTCTCCTCTTATTCTTCTCTATGGGGTGTCTTCCTCAATTCTTTGTGGAATTTGACTCCTTGACATGTATTCTGGAATGTCCATGTGTTCTCGAGCTTCAGTTGATTCCACAACTTCTTCATCTTCCTTAAGGTTGTCATACATTATGTTCATCTTTTTTTATTTGTTTATTTAAATTCTCATGAAATATAACATCTCTACTTGCAAATACCTTGTGACTATTTGGATCATACATTTTATATGCTTTTTGATCAGTACAATATCCAATAAAAATACATTTGATGGCTTTAGCATCTAACTTTCTCCTATCCTCTTTAGGAATATGAGCAGAGTCCTTGCATCCAAATATCCTTGGATGACTAACTTTAGGTTTAAAACCTTAAAATGTTTCAAATGGTGTTTTGTGCTCAACTTACGAAGTAGGGCTTTTATTTTTAAGATATACAATGTATTAATGGCTTCAACCCAAAAAATATTAGAAAGTCCTTTACTTTTTAACATACTATGACCACATTCAACTAATGTAGTATTATTTCTCTCAGCTACTCCATCTTGTTGAGGTGTATGTCGCACTGTAAATTATTGCATAGTTCCATTTTCTTTGCAATATTTGATAAAATCTCCTGAAATGTACTCACCACCTTGATCTAATCAAAGAATTTTAATGTTCTTTCATGTTTGCTTTTCAACCATACTCTTGAATTCTTTAAAGTATTCAAACACATCACTTTTGTTTCTTATAAAGTACACCTAGGTGTATCTAGTGCTATCATCAATAAATATAAGAAAGTAATATGCTCCACCAAGTGACTTAGTTTGCATTCGACCACATACATCAATATGCACTAGTTCAAGTATTTCGTGTTTGCTTCTATTTTCGCGCGCAGGAAATTCTTCCCTATGTCGTTATCCTAATGCACAACCTTCACATTCAAAGTGTTCACCATTAATATTTGTAAGACCTTCTACCATTAATTTGTTTTGTAGTAATGTTAGTTCATTATGATTTAAGTGTCCATACTTTTGATGCCAAAGCTCTATATTTGACATGCCTGTTGATGCCAAATCTCGATGCCCATTCTTCCTTACGTCCAACTTGTATACTCCTCCAACTCCCATTCCTTTTGCAGTAAACTTGTAGTTTTTTGCGCGTCGTTTACCAAACAATGTGATTTCACAAATTCAACTTTTAAATGTTGATCTGTAATAGTAGAGACTGAAATCATGTTCTTCTTTAATCCTAGAACATACACCACATTTTGAATTTGTTTTTCTTGTCCATTAGGCATCATAACACTTATATCACCATATCCTTTACTTTCATGTGATCTATTATCTCCTAAATAGTTGTGTCCACCATTATTAATCTCATGATAAATATCAAACCAATCTCTTTTGCATGACATGTGGATTGATGCACCAAAATCTATAAAATAAGCATATCATCATCTGTTTTTGGTGATAAAGTAGCATTGGACAGAAACAATTTAAGATTGCGAAAGTCATGCCTAATTGCTTCATCTATATCAACATAATTTCCTCAGTGCCTTCTTTGTTTAAATTGATGAGGCCTTCTTTTCATGATATTCTTATAAAAATGACTAGGTTTTCCACAATAATAACACACATCATCTCTACATGATTTCGCATTTGTCCTTGGTAAAGGTATACCTTGAAATGATTTTAACTATGACTTTTTGCCTTTATTTTTCTCCCACTGTTTTCCTTTAAAGGGTTGCATCACTTTGGCCATCAATGCTAAATTTGAACTAGGAGATTTTTTTTAAGACTTCTTCTCTGCTCTTCTACCTGCATAAGTATACCTACCAACTCATCAAAAGTAGGAGCCTTCACTCTAGCTGAAAGACAAATGATAAAAATTTGATATTAATCAAGAATTCCATTTAATGTTACAGTAACCAAGTCTGTACTAGATATTGTTTCACCATTGTCACTTAATTTATCCTTTACATCCTTAATTCTAGAGATAAAATTACTGAGACTTCCATTTTCCTCCATCTTAATTGAAATAAGCTTACTCTTTAAATACAATATTCGATTTGTAATCTTCGTCTCATGATGTTTTGCACTCTGTAATGTTTCGAATAATGTTTTCCTTAACAGTCATTCACAAAATCACCTTCTATTTGTTTTCTCGCCAGTCCCAATCTTGAATTGTAACATCTATGGCTTGAGGGGATACTAGTTTGACCTGAGCTCGAGACACAATTGTACATATATTATAGCCTTCCATTAAAGTATGCAACTTAAACTTCTAGTTTGCATAATTTTCACCATCTAGCTTGTTAGAATCTCATAAATAAGATTTTGCTAATACATTTTCCGTTATCAATACCCTGATGAATCTTTAAATACCAACCACCAAACTTTTCACCACTTCAATAATTTTTTTTTGTTTTTGGTTTTTACTCAATCACAAATAATAACACCTCACCTTTTTAAAACTAGTTTTTACTTACTCGTCACCCCTCTTTATTATTATTATTATTATTATTTCATAATAAAAAAAACACACAGCTTAACCCTACTGTTTCTTCAAAGAATGGTGGATCATTCCTTCCCAAAATGAATTCTTTGCCTTAAATATTTCTTAAATAAAAAAAATCATTCAAGGCAGATAGCACAACACACACTTAGACTGGACCAAAACTACTTTTTGCAAACGACATTTAAGATTATTTAACCCTTACAAGATTTTTTATTTTTTTTTAATTATGTGAGCAGCACTAACACTAAAGATCGACGGAAACTGTACACTATATATGCAGCTATCTTCAAAGGAAATATACAACCATATACAGCTATATTCACAACAATATACATTTAAGTACAGAAATATACCCCCTCCTTTTTTCCTGGTAGGAGAGTTGCAGACTTCTTGTTTTATGATTCTTTGTTCCAAGCTCTTTCAGTGTTCTGTTGGGCACTTTAATCGACCAACACTTCTGTACACTCAAATTTCTTCTTGAGATCTTACTTTCACAAAGATCAATCTAACACAACCTTGCCCTCCAACTAGAAACCTTCACCAAAATACACACTGCACACAAAGACTTCTCTCCAACATGCCCTCAACGATTTCTCAAACTCACAGCGAGTCAGATCTCTGGTTGTAGTATCTACCAAACAGACATTCACCAACACACCTTTGCACGTTCTCTACAGCTACAACAACTCCCACAGCTGCATCATTGGTAGCAAAAGACTCACACAACAATTTCTCACACACTTCTGCACACAAAACTCTCAAACACCTTCAGCGATCTCAAACTCACACTCTCACCTTTTTTTGATACCAAATCAGAGAACACAGCAGGAACACTGAACACAAAATACACTTGTTCATTTCATTATCAACCAAAGATTTTTATACATAGTTGAAAAGTTTATGGATTCTGTTGTCGATCGCTTCTTCAGGACACTACGTGAAGTCTCCAGAACTCCCGAAACCATCACCTGAACTCCCGAAATAATTAAGCATTTAATGAGTTTGGTGATTGAAACTCTATTCTCTATAACGCAATTTTGACATTTTTTTTTCAGACGAAAAATCAGATGTTTTATATATATAGTGGAAAGCTGTACATAAAACTTTTTGCAGAAGAAATGAGTCGATGCCGAGAGGCGGATCATCATTGAAACAATGATTTTGTTGCCGAGATGGGTCGTCATTCAGTTGCCTATTTTAATAGTTCATATGTGATGCAAGGATGGCCGGATGGTGATTTTGAGTACAGATGGGGGCGTCGGTTGTGGAGGACAGAACAGATCGATAATTACAGCGAAAACCCAGATTATCTTGCCTGTGTTAAAAACTCTTAAAACAAAAGGCCCGAGCATGAGCAAAACTAGCATAGAAGGGTGCTAAATCCCCAGAGCGTCCATGAGGGACGTGACTCCAAGGAGAATGGAAGCAGTAGGCTTCCGATTGCTGGAGAAGATTGAGTCGTTCCGCCAAAGCCAAATGTACCAGCAAGCTGTTAAAAACAGAGAGCGCCTGGGGGCAGATTGTGAGCTCCACCAAGCAAAACCTTCCTGTACAGAATTGAATACATTATGAGGAAAATCCATGAGGGAGGCAAGATCATGCCATAACTGAAGGGTTACATGGCATTTGAAGAACATGTGGAGGTTTGTCTCCTCCGCTGATTTGCAGAAAGCACATTGTCCTGGACCCTGCCATCCCTTGTTCTGCAAGACCTCCCAAGTAAGGTTTCTGTTCCAGAATAGAAGCCAGGCAAATAGGACCATCTTGACAGGGCAGGTTGATTTCCAAAAAGAGGGAGGGAAAAACGGCTCGCCTGGAGGGGCTGGAGAGATGGACAAGGATGTATATAGATCTTTGACCCGAACAGGAAGAGGCGATTGAGGCAGGCACCATATAAGAGAGTCTTTGTGCTCTGTCCGTTTGAAAGCCATACTCTGCAGAGCGAGGCGCGTGGATTCCCATATAGAGCTGATCTGAGAGGGCAAGGAGAGGTCCGCCGCTTCCTTCCAAACAGGCGTGAGGTTGTTCCAGGACTTGATGAGACGGTCCCAGGTGAAAAAGCCCCTCAAAGTGAAGGAAGTCAATCAGAAGCGGATGGGGGAAGGATGGCAGCCCATTTCGGATGAGGTCGTTGCCAAGAAACACATTTGCGCCCAAGTGAATTGACCAGCGGAAATTTTTTAAGAGGAAGGTTTTGCTCTTACAGAAACTGAGCCATATTGCTGATCCGCGCTTGATCCCCAGGGAATTCCTTCTGTACCAGAATTCTATGCCTTTTCCCTTGAGATATTTCCTGTTGATGAAGACGCTCCATGGACCATTGCCGTATATACCCCGAATGTAGGATTTACACAAAAGCGCATTGCCCATCTTGCGCATGTCCAGAATGCCCCAGCCGCCTGTTTTCTTTGGACGCATGAGGGAGTCCAGCTTGACTAAGTGTAGCTTGGATTGGAAGGTTTTCCCTCCCCACAGGAAATTAGCTACGAATGCCTTCATTTTGGTTATGATTTTAGCTGGGAGGTAGAAAAGGTGAGACCAATAAATGGCTAGCTGAGCCAGAACCGTTTGAATCAAGGTTAGTCTACCTGCTAGAGATAGGAGTCTTGATTCCCAGCCCGATATTCTGTTATAGAGGCGGTCCAATATCCAATTCCAGTCACCTGTCTTGTAGCCCATCGGCTTCAGGGTAAAGCCCAGGTATTTCATGCCAGAATCAATTGGGGCTGCTTCGATGACGAAAAGGTCAGCAATCCAGGATGCCATGTCCAGATCTGATTCGTTATGATAGAGCTTGGATTTTCCTTTATTTATGCAAATACCGGAGGCCGACTGAAACCTTTGAAAAATCTGTAGGATACATCTCCAAGAATCCTTTTGCTGCATGGCGAAGACAAGGATGTCGTCTACGAAGATGTTGTGAGAGAGGTGGAGATCCTTTGCGATTTTAATAGGGCAGATATCATGCGCTGTAGAGGCTCGGTTTATATGAGTGCTAAGAGAATTCATGACTAATATAAACAGCAGCGGGGAGAGCGGGCAGCCTTGACGGAGGCCCCTTTCTGCTGTGAAGAAAGGTGAGGGGGATCCATTTATAATAACAGAGAAGTTTGTGTTCTCAACACAAGCCATGACCCATTCGATGCCCATTTTTCTGAGGCCGATTTTCGCCAGTAGGATCCTTAAAAGACCCCAGTCGACGCAATCGAAGGCTTTTTTCAGGTCCACCTTAAGAATGGCCGCCTTTTTTTTAATGGATCGAAGGGAGAAAAGGCATTCTTGGGTGATCGCCACCGCGTCCCAGATGTTCCGTCCTTTTAAGAAGGCGTGTTGTTCCTTGTCGATATAGCGATTGAGGATCGGCTTGAGCCTTTCCGCGATGATCTTTGTAACAATTTTAAACATGGTGTTACAAAGGGCAATCGGCCGATAGTCCTGTAAGGATACAGAGACGTCCTTCTTGGGGATGAGAGCTATGAGCGTTGAGGAGATAGCAGGGTGAATGTTGCCAGACATTCGAGAAGCCTCTATCATTCGCAGGAGGTCCGATTTAAAAAGCTCATAGAAGTGCTGGAAAAATTCGATGGGCCACCCATCAGGCCCCGGGCTTTTGTCCTTCTTTGATGCCTTCATGGCCGCTTGAAGTTCGTCCTCCGAAACAGGTTTAATGAAATCCTGGTAAGCCGTTTCATCGAACATAACCGGCATGTGTTCTGCTGCCCAAAGCATATCAGAAGCGCTACTTTGATTTCTGCTATATTGAGCCTGAAAGACTCTGGTAGCTTCTCTAGAGATGGCCTCTTGTGTGAAGTGGAAACCGCCCCTGCCATCTTCAATTTTCCATATGGCGTTTTTTGATTTCCTGGCATTCGCGAAAGCATGAAAAAACTTTGTGTTGCGGTCCCCCTCCTTGAGCCAGAGGGCTCTGCTTTTGAGCCGCCATGTGTTTTCTTGCTTTATTAAGAGCTGATGTTTCCTTTTTTCCAGGTCCCGTATAGCTCTTTTTTTGCTGAGCAGCATCATGTGTAAGGAGGACATAGAGATGGCGTCCAATTCCTGTTGAATTTTCGTGAGCTCTAGCTTGTCCTGTTTGATTTTTTTGTATTGCCAGTCCTTTGTGATAATTTTGAGTCTATGAATTTTTTCACGGAAGGTGAGGAAGGACGTCCCCTCGGCTCCTTTCAGGTCTTTCCAGCAGTTTGTAATGACCTCGATGAAGGCAGGATCCTCAAGAAAAGTCCTATTAAATTTGAAGTAATATTCCTTTCTGGTCTGAGTGGGTCGTCATTCCAGGATAATGGGCTTATGGTCGGACAGAAACTCGTTTGCTGTGGAAGATGCCGGCATTCCCCAATGTTCAATGACATTAGCTTTGATGAGAAAGCGGTCTATTCTCTTCGCTATGTATGCCGTTCCCATCCTTCCATTCTCCCAGGTCGGCATTAGTTTTTCTGGAAGGACGTCCACTATATTCCTGTTGAGAAGCTCCATTTTAATCTTGTCCGATAGGGGATCCTTCTTCCTGCATGAGCCCCAGCACTCATCAGAGGAGAGAGTGAAGTTCAGGTCTCCGGCAATCAGCAAGGATTCCTCGTCTAAGATGTCAGATGCAAACAGCGAGTCCCAGAAGGGAGCCCGATCCCTGCATGGAGCATAAATATTAAGAAGATTTAGAACCCTGTCATTTCCCCTGATTTTGGCCGAGATCATAATACCTGCACAGCATTTGTAGGCTTTGGCTTTAATCCACAGGGGGTCCCATAATACAGCTAGGCCACCCGATAAACCGTTTGCCCCAGTTGCTACCATGTGCCATGTTGAATACATTTTCCTGAAATAATCGACTGTCACCCTGCAAGGGTGCATAGTTTCCTGAATGAAAACAATTTTTGGTCTTGCCAAAAACAAAAAAATTTTGAGCGCCTGGAATTTGTGGGGGGCACCCAATCCCCGGATATTAATGGAAATGAGAAAGGTCATCGGGGAGGGGCGACAGCCTGGCAATCTCTAAGAGGCTGTGGGGCATCCGATGCCATAATTGGGACCTCCACCAAGGAGAGGTGAGAAATGTGAAGATAAGAAACATTTTTCCTGCCTCCGAAGTGCCGACTATCACCCTTCTTCTTCTTCCTGACCGTAATGTACTTGCCTGAGGTGGGGTTGATGATGAGAGGGAGAGCTTGAGATGGCTTATGGATGGTTAGGGGTTCAAGAGCATGGGGGATCCGTTGAAGGAGGAGGTCTAAATCACTGTCCAGAGCATTCTCAGGCGAAACCGGAGGGGAGGGGGCAGTGGCCAGTTCTTTTCCTTTTCGGGAAGAGAGCGAAGGATGAGGAGGGGTGCAGGTCGGGGAGGAGGAGGAGGAGTTGATGAGAATGGTATGTGAGCCGACCTGGAAGTCCTTCTTGTTTGTATCAGAAGGGGGAGAGGCATGACAGACCGGTAAGGGTTCCGGGATGGGTGAAGCGGGAGGGTCTTCCAGAGTCTGGCGGTGAGAAGCAAGTGGAGACTCGGATTCCTTAGGAGGGGCAGCGGCAAGGGGGTCGGGAGGAGAAGACATATTGTCAAAATACAGAGAGGGCGACGGGATCCCCTTGGTGCGGAGGCTGCAGATCGGAGGGTTTAGTCTTCTGCCCAGGCGAGATTTACAGTCCTTAATGAGGTGGCCGGTCCGATGACAGAGGGAGCATCTGAACGGGATGCCCCAGAAATCAATTCTTTGTCTAGCCTGCATTCCATTCCAGGAGATGTCTATGAATTCTGGATATACTCCTTTGTAGGGCTTCTCAATGAGAATCCATGCCACCCTCTTGTCGCGATCTCCTTTGCACCATGGGTCAACGTATACAAATTTCCCTATTGAGTTCCCCAGGTCAGTCAGAACCTCCGGAGATCAGAATTCCAGTGGCAAGTTCGGCAGCTTTGCCCAGATCATGCTGTTGGAGGGGGTGTTTTTTAGGGGATCAAAGCCGAAATACCATTTGGACAGGAAGAGGAAGCTTCTACCTGCAACCCAGGGTTTTCCAAGGATGTTCTCCAGGTCAGACACTTTGTGGAAATGAAATGAGTACCAGTCTTTCATCAGACGGGAGATTATGGGAGTGTAGCCTAGAATAGGTAGCCATTTATCAGACAACCATGAGCGCATTTCTGGTTCCTTCATGTGAGGGAAGTGCCATTTCCCTACTAGGGCAAGCTTTTGAAGACTTTCGATTCTGTCCGCCAGAGAGATGCTATTTATTGTAACCGCCTTTGGAGGAGGCCCCGGTTTGATAGGGCGGCATCGAGAGTTGTAAGAATTTGCTTGTGAGCCTGTAACCTCCGGAGGGCTGACCCCACATTCGGATGATGAGCGAGCAAGGAGGCCAGGTGGGAGCATCTCATCCACCGTGGCGTGCCAATTCGGAGAGGCATCATAGGCCTTTTCAGCCGCAACAGTAGCATCGATGAGGGCTTGGGTATCAGAGGAGATGACCCCGTCAGACAATCTGGACCATAATAATTTGACAGAAGAGAGAGGGCAAGCACTGAAGGGTTACAGAGAAGCTTCCAGCGAGCAGCAGGTGCTCCAGCAGTTTAATAGACAGGGCACCAAGAGGTCTAAGGAGAATGACAGTGAAAATCGTGGGGGGGGTGGTAGTCCAGAGGCTCAGGGAATGTAAGACAGTCCGAGCACAGATATAAGTTTAGGACAGATACCCTGACCCTACATAGCAGAAACCTCTTACCCCAGCAAAATTAGCAGAAACAAAACTTTTTAATGAAACTGTAAAAAGAAACTGTTCTGTGCTGTTCCAGAGCGATATGAGAAACAGAGAGGTAAAAGAAAATAAGATGAGAGGGGAGAGGGTAAGGAAAAAAAACTCACCTGTGCCAGAGAAAGAGCGCGCGTCGCTGTAGGGGCCAAGCAGCAGATGCAGAATGGTAGAGGCTGCTCATGATTTACAGGACGGGGACTGAGTTATTAGTAGACAGATATGTTCAGGGAGTGAAACGCAATTTTGACATAACACTAGATTTTTCACATTTCTGATTTTTGGCTGCCACTTTTAGCTGACCCTCTTAATATTTGTAGCTGACATGTATGATAGCTTTCCAAGTTTCCAAATTACAAATTAATGAAAAGTGAAATGATATATTATAATGAGTTTATTCTATAGTTCAACTATTAAATTAATGTATATATGTTTTAAACATCCTATTAAAAGTGGTTTTTTTTTATTATGAACATATATTAAAGTGGTGCATTTAATCCCGTCAAGATAATAAATCCGTACTTAACCTAAGATATATTTCCAAATCTCCAAATTAATGAAAAATAAAATGATATATTATAATGATTTTATCCTGTAGTTCAGATAGTAAATTAATGTATATATATTTTAAACATCCTATTAAAAGTGGTTTTGTTATTATGAACATATTAAAGTGGTGCATTTAGTCCCGGCAAGATAATGAATCTGTACTTACCTAGGATATCTTTCCAAATTTCCAAATTAAAGAAAAGTAAAATGATATATTATAATGATTTTACCCTATAGTTCGGCTATTAAATTAATGTATATATATTTTAAACATCCTATTAAAAGTGGTTTTGTTATTATGCACATACTTTAAAGTGGTGCATTTAATCCAGTCAAGACAATGAATTGTACTTAACCAACCGTAATAATAGTTCAGAGCAATACGCTGGACATTAAGATCTTGAATTTTCTTTTTCAAGGCCAGCATATACTTATCGTTATGATTATGCGACAAATATAGAAAATTTCTTGCTTCCTTTCCGTTTCAATCTTCGACAAGAGATGCATGCATCTCGTTCAACGTGTGAGACAGAGATGTACGGCTTTACATTGCTTACGATGACAGTCAATTCCACGGAAACTTATTATAGCGAAAGGGACCTTACGATTAAACGGATATGGAATCCAGGAGTTGGTGCATAACAATTCTATACAGGTTGTGTAAGTTGTCTAGGTTTATTAGTCATCGCGTCCGATCAACAACCCCTCTTGTTCACATTGTCCTTTGAAACTGGAAGAGATCGGCAAGTTGCCCTACACTATTAGTGATGATCATGATCCATATCATTTGTTTTAATGGTAGCTGTGCATTGCTGCAGTATTTTCCCACCCCAATTTCGCCGACCATGAGGAAACAACCAAATATATTAACAATCTTAGACGCTGATTGATTTGATTAATTAAACCACCATTTAATATAGAAAATACGAATCTGATCAATGAATAGTTTAGTGATAACTTGGCGAAGTCTTTTCGGTTCGCATGGAAATAAAATGCAAAAGTTGAAATGATAGAAATTGAAGTACACAAATCTGAATGACGGGAAACTATTTTGTAAATATTAAACCCTTGGTGGATCGGATAAGCTTTTCGGAAAACCAAGACCTTTAAGAAGATTACTGGACATAGATGAGCATTTCCCACAACCATGAGCTCTAAGAAGGAGGCAGTTGTGATGACGCTGGAACTTTATCATACCCATAGCTTATCGATTGAGTAGAAGCTTCCAGTGGGATGCCCCTCCTCCATGTCAGTAGTTGTCAAGATGTATTCTAGGTTTTTTTAAGTAAATATGATGGTGTTGAGCTTAGTAATGTAAGGATTAAATGTCTTGTGAGAGATTCATGTCGAGTATTTGATATCGTCAAGATTAGATTCACGTAGCGTATGAGGACATCAGGAAAGTTGTGTTAAAAAGGTTAATGAGTTGTCGTGACAGGGATTATTTAGTAAAGATTGTGATGTTGTACTCGGTAGTCTACAGATTGAATATTTTGTGAGAGATTAATGTCGGTATTTTGTGTGATCAAGATGCTGTGAGAGATTCAAGGGCCGTATTTGATGCCATCAATGAAGGAGCGCGTTAGGGAGGTTGCCTCAAGGAGCGTGTGTTTTTTTTTCCTCCTTCTGCTTCTTTATTGTTATAAAATATAATTTATTTCTTCTCTTTTTTTAATTTTAAGAATATATTTGTTTCCGTCGTATTTTCGAAAACTCTTGTGAGCAGTTAATTAATACACACCAAGAATGTTGATGACATACATATTTTTGAAGTGATTGCCACAAGTTGGGCGAATATAAAGATACAATTTGAATAGGTATTTCAAAGGGTAAAGATATGTAATATTTCATCTTAGTATCCTTCCTCATGTGTAAATATGATAAGTTGGGTGATTAGATTAGCTTTTGATTATATTTGAGTTCATACTTCATCATAATATAAATTAATTGGTTAAAAGATAATAATTTTAACTAATAAATAAATATACTTACTTTTATATTAATTTGTAATCCAGGAAAAGGGCAAGAGGAGCTGAGTAAATATTATATTGTCTGAGATTATAAGTCTTTAGTTGTACAAGTATCAGGTTTATTTCGATTTATGTATTTTAATTTTTTATCTATTCCAAATTTTATGAATGAATATATTCCAAATTTTATGAATGGATATATATTGTTTAGGTAACTATAGTTCACATGAGAAGGATCGAATGAAGTGCATAAACTTTGAGAAAAATAAATTATCTATCCATTCTTTATAGATCATGGCTGGGTATGCTATAGTTGTCATCCATATATGCGAAAATTGCGAGTGTACAAGTAATGGTTGAGTTAAAACTGAGATACCCTACTTTTGACATTATATACCTCTAGCCAACCTAAATGGAGCATTTGCTATTGGTGGGACAGCTTATGGGACTATTTAATAATGAACTAGATCTTCTTCCCTATACTCTAGAGGAGGGATTAAGTGGGAAGAAGACGTACCGTAATGAATGGTTATAGTGAAAGAACTCTATGATATTTGATATTTGTTAAGAGACAAAATGTTTACATAAGGGGCTCCTTGAAATTCAAATTATAGTTATAGTTATTGATTTTATTTTTATATTTTACAAAGAGTGATAGTTAGGTAGGATTTGCATTCTCATGTAATTGTTATTATTTGATATATAACTATAAAATATCAATTATATGTTAAATTGGTTGAATCTGCAATATATATGGGTTTATTTTGCATGTTTAAAGTTGAAAGGATATGATTAGTAAGAATGTTATATATTACAATTGGAAAAATCATTTTCACATCAAATAATATTAGAAGTTGCTAGCCAATTTGTACAAGTTGAAAAGTTAAACTATGTTTATAGATTAAAATTTGAATTTTTGAAAAATGTGATACACTAAAAAAATCAAAATCTACATAATATGTTAAGGAATTTTATATTGAGTGCGAAAGATGAAGAGTAAATTAACACAATGATGAATTTATAATAGAGAATGTATATTATCTAAGTTATTCTAATTTTTATTTCATTATAAATTTTTATTAGGAAATTTTGAGAATTGAAGATAAATTCTTGGAAAAGACGTAAAATTTAAATACATGTTTAGTAATTAGGAAAATAAATACGAGGAATGAAGACATCTAGATAAGGTTGGCGTCATCTATAATGCTATGGAGATAAGATATGAATTTGGTTAAGGAACATGTTAAATAAAATATTGAGGAAAAAGTGATTACTTTTGTTATAGATATTTTAATAGTGGAATTCAAATATATATATATTATGATGTCTAGTAAGGTGTAGAGAAGGGATGATATAAAATAATTTATATTTTTATAAAGCATAAAACAGTATAATTATTGGAAACCTAATTCTCAATGGATGGAAACCTAATTCTCAATGGATTAGTGTGAAAGCTGAATAGACAAAAGGAGTCCAAGAGATCATAGGATGTGGAACCCAACAATAATAGCATGTACTATAAATGTCACTTGTTAATAAAAATGAATTCTCATGTTTTACCTTTTAGATTATGTTGCTCCCATGTGTGTGTTTAACATGGTATCAGAGGAGTTGTATTCTTGCCCTGCATAATTACTTTGAGCCGTTTGTTTTATGGTCTTTATGTGCAGGTCATTTTTGCCATCACTTATGAATATTTTCTCAGTGAAATTCTAGTTGCCACCTCCATCATTTCTCTAGCGCCATTTTTGGCCTCTCTTTGTTTTTTAACTCCCTATTCTAGCTATTTTCTACCTTGCATACAGAGCGCTACCCCTCTGCTCTTCTCTGACCGGTTTTTTAAAATTACCTGCATATAACGGTATGTTGCCCTCACATATAATCTTGATGCATATATAATGTGTTTCCGTGACATGATATAATCCACCATTTCATATAATGCGCTGCCCTAAAATCCGTTGTTTGTATTTTGAAATCTCCTTAATTTAACATTTTTGTGTCCACCAACACTGAGGATTCTCTAGGTTAAATGGTCTCCCAAATTTTGTCGATTTATGATTGTGAGATGGTGCCTTCATGCAAGAACGAACTACACTACATCATTGGATGATGGCTCCATTGAATGGGCATGAGGAGAAGAGAATGATGAAGGTAGGCATGGTGTGGATGTGCTTCAAAGATCCAACTATCACGCAGGAGGCTATTCGAACTGATAGCGTTGCGGCCACTATCGACACACCAAACCCTTACAAACTTTGCCCAACCAAAGTGGGAATGAGATTTCTATGCTTTACTATTTAGGGAGAGAAATCCTCCTTGCCCGGGTTCAAAACCTTTGAGCGTTGCTTTAATCGAACTCCCACTAGTCCGAGTAACCAAGCTGACCCCAGTCCTTACTGTGGGTTTTCATCGCTCTCTTGGTAGCTTGCTCACCACTTTGCGATGAAAATCTCCATCTGACATGAAGATATAATACATTGGAGGATAGCTCATAGCTTTCTCTAAAGAGTTATTCATCACCATGAAGACTCTGAGAGCATTGAGCCTCGACTTCAATCTTTTTTCGGTGCTATAAGTTAGAAATGTCGGGATTCTCATAATAGCAATGCGAGGCAGCTTCCATTCCTCATCGAAAAACTTGAGATTCTGCCGCAGTTTATGCTTGGAAATCCCCAGAAGCTCAGGGTACCTCTTAACGAGAACCCTTAACCAGAGATTGATTTATACTTGTTGGATTAGTTACCCCATGAGGAGGTGAGCCGATAATGTGTAGTAAGGTCATTGGGGAAGCTGGATTGGAAGCTTGTCACATTGATGAATTAGAAATATACATGACTATGCATTAGCAATTTTTGAGGACCACGGATGCATATATATAATAATTGAGGTTTGATCCACTATACTCTACCAGTCTTTATCTGAGGGAGGATTCAACCTTGATGGAAAAGCCAAGACTGTAATATAATTTCCAAATGTCATTCAAAGCAGCTGTGATTTGAGCATTGCTTTGTGCGTTGAATAATTTTGAATGCCAAATGCTGGCGCGCGTTGAAGTCTGTGTGCTATGGATGTGTTCAAATGTTTTTTGCTTTCTACAAGACCATCATTTTGAAGGAGTTTCTATACACCATACCCTCTTAGTGCGCTGAGTTATTTCAATTTTATTATTGGGCAGCGAACATAGCAAGCAAGAGTTTTCTGAAGAGAACAGCATTGAAGGGAATTTGAAGGGCTATATTTGGTATTTGTATTTTAAAGACCAAGTATCATATGATGCATGAATTAACTATTTGGCATATGTGTGTGTCCAAATAATTATGGAAGAACTGTATCTGCTAGAAAAGTTGAGATTGGTATCTTTCATTAATCTACTATTTTTCCATCGCATTAGTCTCTTGTTTTGGATGTGTTCATAGTCATACTCCCCATTATTATTATTCTACTTCTGCTATTCGGGGAATTTTCTGAGTATTATACCTCCTTTTACCATAGCAAGTGTCCTATTGACCATTCCTTCTTAGTAAAGGGCTTGCGAGTGTGGCCTATATATACATATTCCTGATTTCATATCATGTATGTGTTTGTTGTTTTGTATTGTAATTCTGAAACTTATAATTTGTTTTGTGTTTTACACTTCAGTTTGTGTTGGTTTCTTTCTTTTCAATTATGATCCCATCATTATTTGATCAATTATGGAGGCTATACAAAGCTTTGTGGAAGCTAAGATGTCACTGTGCTGGGTGATGGTAAAATACCATTGACCAGGAAGCATTTGATATTTCTGGTCAGTTCATCTGTGTGCGTTCATACATGGATGAACATGTGGAATAATCCTTTCATTGGCATCTAGCTCCTACAAGTGGGTCACTTTTGTGTTCATGATTCTTATTGGAATACTGGAGGTATCGTTGACTCTTTATATATTGCATTCTGGCATATGCGTTGTTAGCTCTCCATAAATTCTATGTGATGTATGAGGGCAAATAGTTTTCTTTGAAGAAGTGGCAAGATCAGATAATATTTGTTCGTACCCTAGTCAAAACATTTATATATGAGCATTCAAGTCATGTTCATGACATGTTGCTATATTTGTTGAAGTTTTGATAGCCATCATTTATGATTTGAAAGTGAAGGAGTATTTGAAGGATCCAAGCAAGTTTGTAGTTGTTGATGCCTTAGTGGGGCATTGTTTATAGTGCATTGATCCCTTGATTCGACTGCTGCATAAGAGTTTGGTGGGCTGTATAAAGGCAATGATTATTTTGACAAAAAAAGTAGTCTTTTGTGGAGAAATGTTTAGGCGGTTGTATTGTCAAAAGATAGTGTTGGTCATGAGTAAACTCTTATTTTTATGTAATAGATTGCAATTGGTGCTTGTTGGTTGCACAATGACAATTTTCTGCACATTTATAAAGGATTTTGTTGTGTACTCTGAGAGGGTATTACTTTTTTGCATTGAGTAGTAGATTTGATCAGTTTTTAAGGTGTAATTCTGACATTGAAAAAAAAAATGGCCAGAATCAATGAAATATTAGAGTTCCTCAAAAATCTCATATTGTCTACTACTCATGATACAATAAAAGTCAGCAAAGTTTCTCTCACAAACATTTAGGTCTGTCTACAAAATGCACAAGAGAAAATTGATTTTTTTTAGCTTGAATCTTAGCTACAGCAAGAAGAATTAAAACAGAGGATTCATTCTGAACCTGTTTCTGTTCAAAACAATGAAACAAACTCCCGTAAACAACAAGTCAATATTGTTGAAGTTCATTCAGATCCAGTAGCAGTTGTACATGGAGATGCAAAAAGTCATCTTGCACTTCCCAAGCCCATCATCCGACCTTGGGACGAGCTTGTCCACAACAAACACAAAATTAGTTTTGGATATGACAAGGACTTGTCCTTTCATATTCTAAACTACTCCAAGCCAATCCAATTTCAAAGTGCTGGATTCATTCATGACATTTCACCTGCTCGTCATCACAGTTCACCTCCAACTGTTCCAGATTCTGCCCCTCTTCCACAACAGCCACAACAGATTATGAAATGCAAACACTGTGATCTAGTTGGATATTTGAAAGATCACTGTTTAGATCTTCATCCATGCAAGCACTATCATAAAACCACCCATTCTTCAAACATATGCTTAAAAAAAAAACGTCCTGCAAGAACAAAGATTCATTTTGGATGGATTTCTTCTTGGCAAGGGCATCAAAAGCCAAGAAGATATTTCAATCACATGTCAGAACTTGTTCCAGAGTATTGAACATCCTTGCAGTTAAGTTTTCTCCATCATCTCACCTTCTACGTAACAAGGGGGTAAATGATGGTCATCTACAAGCATCAAAACCACATCAAGCGAGTCTCAGCCACAACCTGCCACACCAGATTCAGAGTTATAGCCAGAGACAAAGATGCACTTGAACATGCCTTCAGTTGGTAATCTAGGACACTTCCTCTAGCAAAAGACTTCAGCTTCTTCCCAGTTTCGGAAGAATTCCAGAAACAGAATTGAGAACACTTTCTCTAGTAGAAGATTTCATCTTCTTCCAAGTTTTGTAAGAGTCCCACTAATTGCATTGAACATTCCAAAGTTGTTGGTCATCCTTAAACCATCACAGGTTGAGACTTCCCTTTTCAAGTTGAAGTTCTCCCTTTATGCGGGGTGAGACCTCCGTTTCATGGTTGAAGGTTTCCCTCTTCAAAACAATAAGAGCACTTCCTCTAGCAGAAGATTTCATCTCCTTGCTAGCTTTGGAAGAGTTCTGGGAACTACACTAAGCATTATAGTGTTGGTGGTCATCCTTAAACCATCGCCCTTTATACCAACATTTCAAAGAGCACATTCAACCTAGTGATGCCATGCATTTTGCACATTTTGTATTACATCTCTCTTCTTGGATTCATAAATAACCTTTCGGATTAAGGGGGGAATGTTGGACACCTATTCCTCAATGGGTTAGTGTTGAAGCCGAATAGACAAAAGGATTCCAAGAGACCCTAGGAGGTGGAACCCAATGGTCACAACATATACTATAAATGTATATCACTTGTTAATAAAAATGTATTCTCATGTCTTATCTTTTAGATTATGTTGCTACCATGTGTGTGTTTAACAATAATTTATACTTTTATGAAGCATAAAGAATATGACAAAAATATTGTTTCAATATTTCTAGAACAAAGAGAGTTTAATTATAAAGAAAATATTTTCAAAGTTTCATAAAAAAAATTCCAAATTATTCAAATAGAGGATAATTATTTTTAGAACAAATATTTAAACATGAGAGTTGAACATTCATAGGAAAGACACCTAAAATCATATGTATATTGATTTTTTCTAAAATTGAATTTAAAATTAATTTTACGTTCAAATTAAAAAATATTTTAATTTTACACTATATAATAAAAATGATATAAGTTTTAAATTTTAATTAACTTTAAATTATAATATATGTTGATCATATTCTATGCCATTCTTTACCAATAATTTCCATGTTCTATTCGTAATACTATAACAATTTGTTTAAAGAGTGATTCATAATAAATGAAAAAACTATTAAACTAAAGCAGAGTGGAAATAACTTCAGCCTTTCTTTTGAGAAATGAACCCGATGAAGAGGAATATAGAGTGACGCTGAGCTCATTCTTAAAATATGTGAAGGAAGTAACGGGCTAAATAAAATTCGAGCGGAACATATCTGATCATTTTGTCCCCAAATTTTTCTATATTCTTCTATATTTTTAAGAAAACGATATCATGGGGTAGATAAAGGCAAGGAAAAAGTGGTATATAGTTTGGAGAAGAGTGGTAGCGACTTCAATAATGGATGAAGAGAAGTAGATGTTGAAAAATGTTGGGTGATGACTTAGAATGAGATATTGGGTATGTGCTCCTACTCCTTATAAAGATGCTTATATATTTCAGGTTGATATGTTTTACTGAACAAATATTTGTTTATCTGAACTATTGTATGCAATATACTGTAATTATGATAATAAAGGTACTTTTTAATGGATCAATAATATTTTCTTTCTAGAATTTTAGATGGGGGACATGTTTATCTATTGGTTGAATTTTAGTTTTGACACATTATATCTTAGGGAAATTTTCAAAATATAAGTTCAATTTATTTTGAAGAAGAATTATTTAAACATCAGTGTAATTTATTTCAAATTCTTCAAATTATTTAAACATCAGTTTAATTTATTTCAAAAAGAACTATATGGATAATGGGTTATATAAAATATTTTTATGTTTGCTCATATTCATTTTTATTTTAATTATTATGTATTTTATTTTTGTTTGTATCTATTTTCTTATATCTGTTCAATACAAAAATGTACGGTACTAATAAAAAACTTTAAATGCCATTGATAATAATAAAAATGTAAACATAATAAGGATAAAAAAATACATTTTCTTCTCTATTAATCATTTAATTTTAAAACTAAAGAGTATAAAAATAGTTTTTTATGAGGAGTAATTGTAAAGATTAAGATATGAGTTTTAGCTATTTAGTCAGATATGTTACGACAGAATGGAAAGTGTATAAAAAATTGTGGAGCATGGAATTTATAAAAAAAACTAAGATAATTATATAATATATCTTTATATTTTATTTAAGACATATTTGGATAGGGTTTGCATGGATTTGTCTAGCTTTTCATAGGGCTCTTTCATATTCAAAATATATATTTTTGGAAATATAACTTAATTCCTAGGTCGTTTTGAGATAATATTATTTTATTGTAATGTTTAATGGAATTTTTAAAAGTTCAATAACATGTGATATTTTATTTGAAGTATTTCTTCAACTTTTTATGATATTTTTGGGAGTTCAGAAAATTATGTGTTAATAATATTTTAATATAATGATCTTTAAAAAAATATGTTGACTAGCTCGCTCATAATTTGAAACACTTCAATGAATTTATTTTTAAGTATTAATATATTTATATAATATAAAATTGTATGATCGAAGATATAATATAAAATTGTATGATTGAAGACAACTAGGGGAAGGATGGAGATACTAAAAACAAAATCCGAAATTCCAAATTTTGAGAATCCAAATGAAAAGACAGAAAAAAAATCATTGTGTTCTTTATACCAATGGTTTTATTAGATATGTTAAAAATATAAAACCCTTTATCTAGATGGTAATAATCTATAATATAAATTTATGTGTAAGATAATTTGAAATTTTATTTACTTAATATAATTTATCAACCTTAGTTTTTAGTAGAAATTGTTTTAGTGAAAATTTAATATACTAAGGCATTTTCGATGACCATTATTCTTCCTAATATGTCAAAAATTGTTTTAGTGAAAATTTAATATACTAAGGCATTTTCGATGACCATTATTCTTCCTAATATGTCGAATAATGTTGTATAACGTTTCACGCGAATGAAGAATATTTACAAAAAAAAATATAATGCTTCAAAAGTAATATTTACTAGTAAATGTAATTATTTGAAAATAATAATTTCTAATTTTCAAATTAAATATTTTGTTCTCTTAGCTTTCGAATTAAAGATTTTTTTCTCTTAAATTAATCATTTTAGATATAAAACTGCGATCAAAATTAAGACGTGTTTACCAATTCCTAAGAACATAAGGATACCAACAATGTTGTGACAATGTTGTAAAAGAATTGGTAAACATGAGTTTTCCATTAAAAAAAATATTTTAAATTTTGAAATAAATAACGAATATGATGAGATAATTTCCATTATTATTTTCTTCATAGAATAAGTTCAAAAAATTAAATAACCTGGAATAGTTATTGTATCCTGCCAACATTCCTAAACAAAGTGTTTTCTACTTAATATAATGAACATTGTTTTTAAATATGAACAACTATTTTCAAAATTGTGTAAACAATAATACTTAATATTCCCTAAAATAAATTGTTTAAACAATAATACTTAATATTCCCGGATGAAGATAAAGTTGTACATCATCCTAAGAAATACCTTTTTTAGTCCCTGTCGTCTGGGCATGGACTATAGTAATTGGAAACGAAGAATATAGTATTATTTGAACTGTTTTTAGTTCCCACTCATTAGCTATAAACAAAGTTCTGAGAGAGATGTTGATTTTTCATGTTATTTGGCCTCTTCCCAAGAACTAAAGCTAATCTGAAGCTAAAACAATAGGTTATATTTTTTTTTATATTTTCAAACTTGTTAGTCCCTACAACCTAAACTAATTTTAGCATTATTAGAGGCCATTAAATGCTAGCTCAACTCTCAGGAGCACGCTGATATATACCAACATATAAGCATCAGCAAGGCCTTGACCTACTACAACACCCTGTCTACAACACATGGTGATTGCACCACACATCTATATTGCATGTGAGTGCATGTTTGTCTAGTGGGACAGGTAGGCCTGGCTTACATGGCGAGTGTCTTAATCACAGGAATGGCACATAGCCTGCAACAACCCTGAAGCACATTAAGGTCGGTTCACTAAATTGACATGGCGAATCAACACAGCCAGGGCATTGTAGTTGGCTTTGTTGATGTTGAGCTACGAGTTTCCCTATCTGTAGCCTCCGTCATAACTTCCTTCTATCCAGGCAGAAGAGGAGGTTTCTATCGCCTCTCGTACTGAAGACGTGTCTGGGAGCATGCATATTTATGGAATTACATTTCAGAACACCACGACTCCCCTTCCATTCGTATAAGCCTGGGTTTATTCAGTTAAGGATCGCTTGATTTATGGAGCTGCTAGCCTTGCCATGCCCGCAACAATATTTCATAGGCAAAGAAAGGAAGAAATATGATATAAGGAAGGAAATACTTACGAGAGTAGAAGGCCGTGAGGTTGAATCGCCAGGCAAATATTTAAGGCTCGATGAGACAGAGAAAAGAATGCCATGAAGTTGACATATTAGCAGACCTATTACAGCTCCTCAATCCTTCTAACTCAATTAATACTTTTGGGATAACCGTCAAGGCACAACTTCTTCCCCATTCATTGGGTCTATGCAATACACTGCTTTCGCTGTTTGAGGTCTAGGGGAGCTAAACAGGCATGGTCAATAGCTATGGGTTCTAGAGAAAGTACCAGGTTGTAGTACCTATTGTTGACCTCGTCTCCTTGCTCTACTTATCCTCACTTTACCTTTGTTCATCTGGGCAGAGCATGTATAGAGATCTTCTTTGTAGAGAGCATAATGGATTAAGGGTGGTATTTGTTGCTATCTCCGATCCCTTCTCTCCTTTTTTCACTTCTATTTCGCTTTCCTTCTAGCTTCGAACCTCCTAGTCTTAATCCTTCTTTTGTCCCTCTAGCTTCGAACCTTCAAGTCTTAATCCTTGTTCTTCATCAGGTCATTTATCTCATCATACCCGTAAGGAATACGAAGGCGAAATAAGTAAGAAGAGAAAGGGGAAGAACTGTAAGGAATAAAAAGGACGAATAAGTGAGAATAGAAAGAAGAAGAAAGGGAGATTGTTCTAAGACAATTTGGAATTCATCCCAACTACAATGTTGGAACTGCAGGCTTCTCCTTTCAACATGAATTTTTCCCTCCAATATTCATAGGAAAATAATGAATATCACCATGGGAATCCACCATTGAGGAAACCCTACATTCCAACAACCCCGGACTGTAGGTGAATAGTATGTGGAAATTGGAATCTACTGCGAGGGCAAGGTTGTCTTTTCTTGCTTCAAGCTCCAGCCATGGGTCACCTATTCCACCAGGGAGATCTTTAAGGTTCGATGAGACAAAGAGCAAAAGGCCATGAAGTTGAAACTGGTGCACTTGTAGTGGAAAGTTGGATTATCCTTCTGCCTCTTGTATTGACATATTACCATGATACAATGTTAAATGGCATGGTTTACACCCTGCATGCTATGTCATGGAGAAGGAGGTGAGGCATGTGGCGCTCATGGGAGGGCCCACATGGAGGTATTTTTATTTTTATTTTTTTAAGCACTTTAAGTAAAATCACACAATTGCTCCATATCATTGGCGTTTCAATTGTCCCTCGTGCAACCGCTGGAAAGCTCAGTTAGGGAAATATATTGGGCCTTTATAGGTTATTTTTGTGGTCTTTAGCTTTAGGTAAGGTATACGATTATTCAATTGTAAAGTTGATTTTAATATCTCGAAGAATATGGATTACTAGTTTTGTACTTATTTTTCATATACTCACATGTAAATGAGCTTAATAAATATGTAGGTTACCCATCTTCTACCAATGCATTCACAGTAACTAGGAAAGCAAAGCCAACTTTATCAGATTCTTCGGGGAATTCAATGGCAACGAATGTCGCTATGTAAGAAACTGTGAGCTCATCTAGTGTTGTCTGCATTACAAAGCCCTCAGGGAATCTAGGTCCTTCAGAAAATTTTAGTACTGATGTCAATAGGATGTCAAATGTTCCACCTTATGGATGGTTCATCTTCCTAACAATTAAATCAACTGCCTTTAGAGTATTTAGAGTCCAAGAAGGCAATGGAAGCAAAAAAACTCCAAGAACTAGCACTTGTTGATCCAAAACGAGCCAATCCGTATGGTTTTAACTCTCTCCAAGTTCCCGGGTTTTCATTTTGATTCCTATAGCTAACAGTCTAAAATTAAACTCCACTGAATTCAGAGTCTTTAGAATCCAAGAAGGCGATGACAGCAAAACAATCCAAGAATGAGCACTTATTGATCCAAAACAAGCTAAGAGGTATGGCTCTAACTCTCTCCAATTTCCACAGTTTTCATTTTGATTCCTGTAGTTGATAGCATGAAATTAAACTCCACTAATTACATGGAATGATGAAACTCACTTTGAAACCTATCAATGGATTTCAGTTCAGTGATGCCTGCTGGTAGTAAATAGATGTCTATTTCCTCTCTGCATTTGTGGGAAAGTAAACTCCACTGATTGCATAGAATGAAACTGACCTTGAAACCTATCAAAGGATTTCAATTCAGTGACCTGCCAATGGTAGATAAACATTTATTTCTTTAGTCCATTGTTGTTTCCTAATGGGAAATGTTATTATAGTCATTGAGGTGCCCTTCTGAAATGTTGGATTACTTGATGTAAAGCAAGTGAACTGTATCTAAAGTTCTTGGATATAGTTTTCAATGCAAGATATTAGCGAAAAGACAATCAGTTGTACGATAAAAAGAAATAAAGATGTGTTATATGCCAGAGTTAGAACGAAGAGTTCAAACACTACAGACAAAAGCAACTACTCTTTCAGCTCAACTTACATTGTTGCCAGTGGGAAAGTGTAGATTGGCATTTTTATCTATTTTTACATATAACTTTCATAGCTTAGAACCTAATTTCCTTTTATCATCATTAATTGACTTTTCAAGAAATGTTAAGTAGTATGATTTTGCCTTGTAAAGTCATCCAAGATAAATGATTGCTGGCTTCATGATTCTGTTTAATTTTTTTCTTCTTGTTATATTGTAATGTTTAAATTTTGATATGATTCCTAGCATGGTTAAGGTCCTCCGGCATGCCAAATTAACTAGATTTTATTTCGCAAGTTTTTGGTAGCAATTTCACTTTAACATGTTTTGATACAAACATCACTTTTCTTATGTGATTGATGCCCTACCCTACCTAATTGAAGCTTCTCTCATGTCCTACATGGTGAAGAGTCCTCTACATTTCAACATGGTTAATATTTATTAGATAATAGATTTTCTTTCTGCATAGTTTCTTATTTTTTTGTTTGTAAAAAGTCCTTAAAGTTATTGAGTTTACTGTAGTCTCTCTCTTTCATTATGGTTTTCCCGGACTAGTAATTCAAGAACTAATACTGAGAGGAAATATAAACCTCTAAACAAATGAGATCTAATTTGAGAGTACTTTTTGAGTTCAATCAAAACAGAAAGGGTTTGATTACCTAAACTGTTCACTTTCGGTCTCCAGTTAGTTATTGTTGTATACCCTTCTCCCTGGCATATGAGTTAAGTTGCATCCATTCAGTGGAAGGATGTTTTGGAAACTTTTCATCCATTCCCTTCTGTATAAGCAATATGCCATTTGGGCAAATATTGTAAGGGATAAACTGTATTATCAAAAGTCTTTTGTTTGTAATACAACTTCTACATCAGAACATTAACTAATGATTTTGAATCTTCGAAGTAAACTTCTTCATGAAATTTCTAATAAAATGTGCTAGTTCAGATGTCTAAATTTTGTATATGGGGCTTAGAGAAGGTTACACAAGAAAGAAAGGTTTTTATGCAGATTACCTCTATACTGATCATTCATATAGATAAAAGCTAAAACCGTATGTGTTACAACTTACATGTAATGTGTCATTTCTACAGAGTTGTGCTCCTACATCCTTGTGATACTACTGTTAACAATATCTCTATATTGCTTGGAACTATTATTATTTTGCATATAGTTTTCAATCTTGCATTGATTTGGGTTTCTAATTTGGGAATGTAAAGGCAGCTTAGGGAAAATAACATGTTTTAATTTGAGACAACATTGTGAGCTGTGATAGTGTGGTTGCTTTGGAGTTTCATTGACTGTCTTCTATTTTGTTATCCATGATCTGTTCCATGCTCAATGTAGCTGTAACTTGCATCCTATGACTAGCTAACAACATATATCAACCAGGCCAGTAAAATGGTTTTGCTGTCAATCTATAATTATTGCTGCTAAATGTTCCACCACCTCTCTACATATGTGGTAAATGATTTACAGCTTGCATTTAATGGTTTCATGTATGTATTGGGGAGCTTGAATTAATGTTCATATTCCTTGATTAAAGTCCTCTTATTCTTGGTTGAGGACTATTTGATGGAGTATCTTTCATATCTAATGCATTTTTTACACTTCCATTCTCATGACTCCTGTGAGGGAATAATCATGTATACTATGTAATTAGTCAACAAGATTGTGGAGAGCTCTCCTCAAGCCAATCCTGACCCTACAATTTTCTTCACTGGAAATAAATCAATATAAATAAGTAGGATTGCTTGCAATGATGAAGGTAGAAATGCAACCATTTTATTTTTACAACCTGAGCATTGATATGAATGTATAAAAAAAATTGTCTTCTCAGGTAAAAGGAGTGTGAGGAATGAAGCTTCCAAGAATGATTTAATTGTCGACTGAATATTGTAGAAAGGAAAATGGCTTGAATCATCTTCACTTGTTGTGTATGGTTGTCGGAAGAATCAATTGTTGCGTATGGCTTCAATAATCAGAAGATTTATTGTTCCTCATATTTAGAATTAGAATCTTACCTACTACGTTAGTTATTTTATGACAGTTGTTGATCTAAAATGTGGAAGGGAATTGATAAAGATAATTTCATGGCTGGTGGCATTCCTCAATTGATAATGGAGGAACGAAATTATGGGAAAAATACTAAAGTAAATGTAGTGTAGAGAAGAGCTTCCAACTACTCACATGCACATTTTTACAGAACATTACACAACAGTAAAATCAAATACACCATCACAAAGATTAATTTCCAAATTACACTTAACTACTGAGTCTTATAACCATTATTGTTCAGATCCATTTTTTATCAAACATCCCCACCAAGAGGTTTTTTGGTCTTCAAAAGTTAGGACGATGAACATAGATCAATGTGCCTTTTGTTTGCTTCTTTCGAGCATGGATATAACTTTGGCTCTTGGCTGAAGCTTCAGCTTGAGCTTTGATTTTGACTGTAGCTGGAACTCTAGCTCTAACTAAAGCTTATGCTCTAGCTTTGGCTAATGCTTATGCTTCAGCTCTAGCTCTGACTTTGTTTTTGGAGGACCAACCTGGATCAATATTCCTTCTATTTTCTTCTTTGGAAAATGGCTCTAACATTGTCTCCAGCTTGGGATCAAGCTTGTGCTTTGGCTTTGGTTCAAGCTCTAGCATTGGCTTTAGCTCTGGCTCTATCTATCATCTTGTAAACATGAAGTATAATAACCATATATATAAGCCATGTTGTATCTTCATTTTTCTTGCTACGATAGTTTGTGTAGCTCTTTGTGTTCTGGTAAATATCTCATATCGCATATCGGTTGGCTCTTATTTTGGTAAGGCTCCTCATCCTCCAACTAACTCTTCATCTATTTCCCATACTACTTGACATGTCCAATGGCTCCTCAAATCAATAGGCAGGCACCCAACGACTATATGCATTTCCATAATCTTAGAACTAAGCCAGAAAAGGGCTAGATAGATCCATTTAGCAAGGGAAGGCTGATAGGGCTATAAGCTGCTTGATTCCTTAGACTTAAGCAATGACTATAGTTCAGTTGCATTACTCTTGTTCAAGATCTCCAACTAACTCCTCATCAATTTCCCATGCCACTTGACATGTCTAATGGCTTCTCAAGTCAACAAGTTTCCAACCAACGACTATATGAATCGCCATAAGCCTAGAACTAAGCCTTAGAAAAGGGATAGATAGAGCCATTTAGTAAGAAAAGGTTGATAGAGCTATAAGCTACTTGATTCCTTAGACTTAGGCAATGAGTATAGTTCAGTTACATTACTCTTGTTGCAGGTGAACTGTTAGCATGCCTACCAGGGGTTTCTACCTATAGGAAACAACTGTACTCAAACCATCCAATTCATAGGCAATGTGAGAAACGTAGAAACCCCCCTTGGCTACAACAGTCCTCAATCATGTGTAGATTCCCAATTACTCTAAAATCAAACTCGAAATAAAAACACTATACAAGATAAATGCATCTTCTGATTTAAGCTCTATTTTAGTGGGAATTCATTTAACTCATTTACACTTCATTTGAAAAAAGTGTTTTCAGTCTTGCATTGATTTGGGTTTCTAATTTGGGAAGCATCCCTTGGGTTCCCTAGTGAGGTTTTCCTTTGAAAAATCTCCATATCATTTATGTCAGTTGTTGACAATATCTGAACACATTTGATCCAAACTTGTAATTGTGCTAGAATAAGACTGAAAACTACTTCGGGTCCATCGAAGGGTTCAACCAATGCTTTGCTGGGAAAAACCTATTTGATAAAGGATCTTCTATCACATTGTTCTTCTTGTACACATACATGATGAAATAGATTCGAAGGCACTTGCAATTTCAGATATAGGCTACAACTCCATCCCTACATTCTTCAACCAATACTTTGCCTGCAGCAACTAGATTGAGAAAGCATTTGCTGTCACATTGTGCTTGTTGTACACAAGCATGATGAGACATATTCAAAGACCTTAATTTATACTAAGCAACTGATCAATAACATTCATCCAGCTTTTAACCAGCCTTTAGTCCTCGAATACTTGCAAATGAGATAAGCTACTATCGAGATCACATTTGAGGCCTTCTCTTTATATATGACAGGATGCCCTATGTATATGTTGCAACCAAACCAGAGGCACAAAGGAAGGTTATTGATTTTTCGACTAGATTTGGAACTGCTCAATCTCGATATGTTGTTTTGGCTACCTTCCCTTAGATATAATAAATAAATACATAAGGAAAAATATACCAAGATATTATTTGAATGGGTAACTATAGAAAAGAGATAATGTGTAGGTAGATCTACATTCAAAAGCCAACTACTAGGGAAATGGAAACTGCTTAAACTCGAAACAAAATAGAAAAGATATGGGCACTAGATCCCTGGCACAAAAGTTCAGAAATAAGAACAATGTACAGAAATTCTAAACTGTGGATGAGCCCTTCTAATCTTTCATAAAACAGAGCCTTGGAAACAACGAGATTAAGAATATTTGCAGCACACCCAATCAAATTCTTTGTATTAATAGGAAAGAAAGGGGACCTTACCTGATCCAATGGACTTGAATAAGAAACTGTAGGGACAGACAAAGATCGACACACATCATTGCACTCTGGGGATTTTCCAAATTGTTGATAGCCAACAATAGTAGTGAACAGAGGTCCCATTGACGATCTTCTATTTTGTTATCCATGATCTGTTTCATGCTCAATGTAGCTGTAAGTTGCATGCTGTAGCTAGCTAACAACGTAACATCAACCAGCCCAGTAAAATGGTTTTGTTGTCAATCTATAATTATTGTTGCTCAATGTTCCACCATCTCTCTACATTTGTGGTAAAAGATTTATAGCTTACATTTAATGGTTTCATGTATGCATTGGGGAGCTTGAATTAATGTTTACATTCCTTGATTGAATTCCTCTTATTCTTGGTTGAGGACTATTTGATGGAGTATCTTTCATATCTAATACATTTTTTTCACCTCCATTCTCATGACTCCTGTGAGGTAATAATCGTGTATACTATGTAATTAGTCAGCAATATTGTGGTGTGGTCTCCTCAAGTCAATCCTGACCCTACAATTTTCTTCACTAGAAACAAGCCAATATAAATAAGTATGATTGCTTGGAACAATAAAGGTAGAAATGCAACCATTTTATTTTTACAACCTGAGCATTGATATGAATGTATAAAAAAAATTGTCTTCTCAAGTAAAAGGAGTGGATGGAATGAAGCTTCCAAGAATGATTTACGTGCTGACTGAATATTGTAGAAAGGAAAATGGCTTGAATCATTTTCACTTGTTGTGTAAAGTTGTGGAAAGAATTTCCACCTTCAAAACAAAGCCTTGGAGGACAAAGGACAGGTAGCACTTTTAGTTTTTAGGTTTTTTTTTTTTTTTTTATATTGGAAGAATTCTATTAAATCATCGTATGCTACTGAGCATCATGGGCTTCTCCTGTTCTTGGAAAGCAGAAACATTTGTGTTAGTTTTGAACTTGAAATTCCATTTCAAATATAATTCTGGAGTTCCTGCTCTTCTTTGCATTGTAGACAAGAGCATTGTAAAAATAGTAGAGGATGCCTACTATAGAATTCATACTATCTCATGGTCTATATAAGTGTTTCTCACACCATCCTCCATATAAATTCATAGTCTCAAATCAATTTAAATTATAAATTATAGATTTAGGTTCAGAAGATAAACCAAAATTTGGATAGTTGTTGTCTATTTCGGTAAATTTTGGTTACAATCCAGCTAATGGCTCTGCATGGATACTCCCTCCTTCGACTAAAAGACCCTTTGAGGGTAAAGCTACAAGGAGATATACGATCGGTGGGGGCTAGTGGGAAGGCCAAGAGATTGGCCTTTCAGCATCCATTCCTCTTTCTCTCTCTCTTATTCTACTATTTTCATTTTTCTATTTTATTTATTTTGTTTTTATTTTGTCTCATTAGTCTCCAAAACTTGCATTGTTATTTATGTTTTTCTTACCCTCATTAATTTCCAAATTACACTTACACTTAACCACCGAGTCTTATAACCATTGTTGTTCATATCCATTTTTTTATCAAACATCCCCACCAAGATGTTTTTTGGTCTTCAAAAATTAGGATGATGAATGCAGATAAATGTGCCTTTTGTTTCCTTCTTTGGAGCATGGCTCTAACTTTGCCTCTTGAGTTAAGCTTGAGCTTGAGCTATGATTTTTGCTATAGCTGGTGCTCTGGCTCTAACTGGAGCTTGTGCTCTAGCTTTGGCTAATGCTTATGCTTCAGCTCTTGCTCTGACTTTGTTTTTGGAGGACCAACCTGGATCAATATTCCTTCTGTTTTCTTGTTTGGAACATGGCTCTAACTTTGTCTCCAGCTTGGGCTCAAGCTTGTGCTCCGGCTTTGATTCAAGCTCTAGCATTGGCTTTAGCTTTGCCTCTATCTATCATGTTGTAAACACGAAGTATAATAATCATATATATAAGCCATGTTGTATCACAACATTTTTCTTGTGTAGCTCTTTGTGTTCTGGTAAAGATCTCATATCTCGTATCAGTTGGCTCTTATTTCAGTAAGACTCCTCATCGTCCAACTAACTCCTCATTAATTTCCCATGCTACACGCCTAACAGGGCTTTGTACCAATAGAAAATGGTTATACTCAAACCATCCAATAGCTACTATCCTAACTCCTATAAAAATCCCCCTTGGATACAATGGTCCTAAATCATGTGCATTTTTCTTAATGTCTTATGTTGTAGTTTATCCTTCATTCAATATAGCAGTCTTAACATTGCGAAATTCACTTTTCTTAATCTCTACATTGTTACAGAAACCACAAATTACCACAATTTTTTTTACAACAGTTTTGTTCTTTCTTAGTAATGGACCAGCAATAGTTACTTAATGTTGCAAGTACTATTTCTGGGAACCAATAGTGCATGCATGAACATTATGTCCACGGATGTGTTCTCTTGAAACTCCGCCTCACGACAAGGACTTATTACAATACGGCCCGTCTTCTTCAATATTCATTTTGATAACATGGCTAAAAAAATATCCAATAATTTATTATGAACTATATACATAAATCCGAACAATTTATTAATTTATATTCATAAATCTTAACAATCTATTAAAACTATTTTATAGATCAGTTTCCCGTCTTTTATCAGTTAATATAAAGGGTTAGTCATTTTCTATGTCCAAAAAAACCATTTTATGCTTTTTCTTGTCAAGTATGAGGACATTCTTGGATCACTCTTTCTCTCGATCATAAGGAAATTTTGAATTGAGCAAAGTACAAAGCTCATTTTTTATTATTGAAACAAATTTTATAGTTTTTAATGAATTTCCTTGTTTGTACAATAAATTGAAAATTGGTTCATCCTTAAAATAATATGAGGATTCATTAAGCGTCATATATAACCATTAAGAGAAATAGGAAAGAAACAATCATTACCCATGAATGACGAAGGTATCATTCGATGATGGTAATGTCTTGAGCGATTTTTCGAGTTGATGAAGGACTTAAACTTGATTATATTTTACAGGGTATTTATTTGAAACAATCATTGTAAATCATATTTAATTTTAGTTTCGTGAAATTTAATGGATTTAGTTAAATCTCGAAGTTTTTTTATATTTTATAAGATCTCTATTATAGATCTAAATTTTATTATAACATTCTATTCTAATTTTTGAGATTATTTTTATTATTATTTTTATAAAAATAGTTAAAATGTATAGGTATTCATCTTTATTATTAATATATTATGTGAAGACTTAAATTTGATTATATTTTACAAGGTTTTTTATTTTAAAACACTAATTATAAATTTTAATTAATTTCAATTTGGTGAAATTAAGGTTATCAAATAGATTTTCTTAAAGCTTCAAAGCTTTTATTTTAATTTGTAGGGAGCTTTCTTAAACCACTTTTAGAGATCAGCTTTTAATTCTAATTTAAAGACATTAATCTTATTATTTTTGTTGCGAAAATATTTAAAATACCAACAATAAAAGATTAAGTCTTTTAAATATGTAATATCAAATAATTGGTAAATGTTCTCTATATTCTAAAAAGAAGAAGAGTAAGTTTTTTTTGCATTTAAAGATGTAATATTTTTTTCATAAATATATATATAGAATGAATAGAAATAAATATGATAAATTTAACAATTTTACAAATAAATTAATGAATCAACATATATTTAAAGATATAAACTTTCCAATCACATCCACTCTTAAAGATAATGCTCATGAGTAGGGTATAAGCGACCAAGAAATTTATCACACCCATCACAAGTTGTAAGTCCTATACTTTTCACATAAAAGATGAAAGTGAGATTAAATAAGTATTTTATCAAAATGAGTATTAAATAAAGCTAAAAGAAATATGGCTTATTAATGTTTTGATGTAGTGATTTGAATAAGAATATGTTAAGTGGTTTGACCATAATTTGAAAAGATTCAACGATGTGATTTGTATATATTAAATTTATTTATACAATATAAGAAAATGATGATATTTGATAACTAAGGAATAGAATAAATATTAATTAAAATATATATTCAAATTTTTAAAAAATGACAAAAAAAATTTAGTAAAACAAATGGTTTGTTTTTATTTTTTATATAGAAATATTTAAGACTTAAGTTAAAATTAAAATCTTTACATAGATTTAGTAACATTAATTAATATTTTTGAATATTAATTGTAATTCTCTTTTCTTAATGGACTATAAATTTATAAAATTTTAGTTATTAATTTTAAAAATCAAATTTAAAACACACAAAAAAAATAATAGTAAAACAAATGGTTGTTTTATTTTTTATTATAGAAATATTTTAGAATTTAGTAGAAATTAAAATCTGTACACCTAATTGACCCAAAAAAATATAGTAAAACAAATGGTTTGTTTTATTTTTTTATATAGAAAAAAGTTTTAGAGATTTAAGTTAGAAATTAAATCTGTAACACCGAAATTGCACAAAAAAAATATTAGTAAAACAAATGGTTTGTTTTTTATTTTTTTATATAGAAATAGTTTTAGAGATTTAAGTTAGAAATTTAAAATCTGTAACACCTAATTTAATATTTTTTGAATATTAATTTGTAATTCTGTTTTCTTAATGTTATTTATAAATTTTATAAATTTTAGTTTTTACTTATAAATGGCTATAGTAAAACCGTTGTCCAGTGGCCCTCCATACGCATTATAGAATTCATTATCAATACACCTCAGTCCTCATACAAATAAATCCATTGTCAATAGGACTTGTCGGATTATATATAAATATGCTTATGGTATTTCCCAATGAAAAAAATATGTACTAACAAATGTATCCTTGAATTTAATTTTGAAAATTAATATTTTATTTTAATCTTAACATAAAAATTAAAATAATTTTATAATTCCTAAGAGTATGTGGATAAAACAACGTGACGGAGAAATTATCAAAATTGATATTTCTATAACAAAAATATTTTTTTTTAAATAAATAAGAAATATGATGAGATAATGCTCCATGTCCTTTTCTTCATGAAAGAAGTTAACGAAACTAAATAAAAACAAATCATTGTTACAAGTTACCACATGTTATTTTTTTCTCTTATCATAATATTGAGTATAATGAACCAGATACTCTCTCTAAATAAAAGGAACACTATTTTAAATACATGTGAGCTTCTCTTATATTACAAAAACAATAATAGGTTTACGTAATGTTTCTTACAATAATTGTTTTCCTTTTTTTATGATTATTTACTTTACCTGAAAGAACCAATAGTGGAGTAGTGAAATGCGTCGATCTTGAAGAAGCTAATTCCATTTACATGGTCATTAAATATTAATTTCTCTCTACTGATTTGTTTATTTGGGAGGAAGAAGATTAGGAATAACCTCATGGAACTTCTATATTTTAACTTTCCAAAATATGGTAATACTCAGATTTATTATTATAATAATGTGTATTATTATACAAGAAAGTTGTGGTTTCAAATAAATAAGGTTTAAGTTAAATTTATATAATATCAAATTATTTTAGAAACAAATTTATGTTTCATAATTATTTTGGTAACCTAATAGAAGAAAAATCGATCGATTTGATTTGTTAGATAAACTATATATGTAAATAAGGGAAATTTGTTATGGTTATATGGTGAATAAGTTTATTATTTTTTATATTCATATAAAAATACTTTCATGTTGGCTTAAAGGGCACTTTAATCGACATCCCTCATGTTATCAAATATTATGTGAAACATGAAATTCTAGGTTTAAAATCTTTATGGGTTAAGTAAATAAAAAGAAGGCTTTTCTGGTTGAAGGCAACAACAAAAAAGAAAAGGATGTTATTCATATTCTATACATAAAAATAACTTTTAATGTTTTTCTATTTCTCTCAATTATAAAACGATATTCAAAATTTTATAATTGAGATAATATTCAAATTGTTTTCGCTAATGCATATGCTATTGTGTTTGATTCCAAATTCATAGGAATACAAAGATAATCTCATTTTCTTTTAATCCAATATTCCTTTGAATGAATTTCATTATTTCCAATATCAATTGAAAATTGGTGCCATTATATGTTAAACACACAATAATAATGGGTAACCAAATAATATAACCATGACTTCCATTCAATATTGACAATATATACATTTTTAATACATTGATATGACCATTGGTTTTCATATAACAACTAGTCTCTTGGACTCCAATGACCTTTCACATTTCACACCATAACCCTTAGTGGATTAGGTGTCCATCATTCCCCCGCTTAATCTTAAGGGTTATATACCATTTCAGGAAGAGACTTATAATACAAAAATATAATAATGTGTTACAAGAGTAATTTGGATGTGCTCTCTAAGATGACGACATAAGGTGGGAGAAATTGAGGTCTCAATCGGTGGTGGTTTAAGGATGACCACAAACACTGGAATGCTGAGTGCAGTTCTAAGAACTTTTCCAAATATTTCAAGAAGCTAAATTCTTCTGTTAGAGGAAGTGATTCAATTTCATTTTTAGAAGGGAGAGCTTTGGGTCTCAACCTGGAACGCTTTGTGAAGTTGAGGCAAGAAAATATTTCGATACCCACAGTATGCATATAAAATTCATAATCTCATCAATCCCAGGAATTACAATGACCTACCTCGTCAAACCTTCATAAGTTAACGTTCAAGGCCCCTTAGTTAAATCTGAGTGCAATGATTTGTTAACTAACCCAATTTGTCCCTTAATCAATCCTTTCATCGGTACTCTATACTTCACCTTCATTAAATTTTGATTAATCTTAATTCCCTCACATATTACCAACCCCCACACTTTACTTTAGTTATATTTGGACTTACCCATAAAACCGTCTTATTGCTTTATTTCTATTATAAACGTTATATAATAGAAATATTTCATAAACATACATGAACTTGCATTTTATTGCATTTCTTCGCCTCTACACATTTATCAGTACATACCTTTATTGCAATCGTGGGATTCAAAGATTCTTAAGAACTTGGCATTCAGGACTTCTGATCTGTGATATGTGATTGCTCTGTCCACCATTGTTTTCGTCCACCAAATCAATGGTTGTCACAATATTGCATCCCACTAACTTGTGACTCCATCGCCTCTCACATGCAATATGCGATAACACAACTGAACTTCAAATAACATAAAGCTACACCTATAGCCTTCTCAGGTCCGGCTTCAATCTCCACCGTCGATCTCACATTCAATCTGATGGCAGATATTTCCCTAATCAATAGAGTTGCTCTATGATCCTATGACATAGATCAAATCTCATTCGATCCAACAGTCTGTAGTGATATCAAATCAGAAACTTGCACGATGTTTAACTGCCTCCGGATATTATAGTCCGATCATCTTTATGGCTGGTATCCATTAGATAATGGAATCAATCAAATCCTATAGTCTACAACCCTTCAACTATCACACAAATTATCAAGCGCTCAACCCCCGTAGTGAACTATGACGTAAGCACCGGAATTTTGCAACCAAATGTTAATAACAATTGTGGGCCTTCAATTACGATCAAGGCATCTTGTACATTCTACCCCCACTGTGGTTACTAATCGCCTCTTTACTTTGATTTTATGCCATTCTTCAGTCTTCTTTTGTGGTTTCAGCTTTCCCGAGGGTTCTAGTCTTTAGCTCTTATGCCTCACAACTTCCTCCTTAACTTAGCTCCGCTCGTACCTTTATGCTTCTTCTTATACTGTCGGTGTGTGTAAAGCCATAACACCTCTCAGTCACTCTTCTCTGTATTCAGCCTTTGATTCTACGGCTACAACCTAAGTTATGTAGAATAAATCAAAATCATACACGATCTATATCTTAATTACTCAATACACACACATGAACTCCAAATCGAGTTGTTTGTATTAATAAACAAGTATTTACACAAGAGTCTCTCTCTTTGGCCTGATTTTTTGATCAGTGGCCTCTGTTTTCCTACCTGCTCGTAGGCTGATAAACAAACCCTATTTCCTAACTCTCTAACTACTGACTGACTAACTTCATCTCAGCCTTTTAGGCTTACCTTTATGCAAAAAGGTTCTGTTGAACTAATTCTAGTTCAGACACTTAATTTGCTGAACTAACTCCTGAAAATCTTCTAAATCCACTTTTAACTATTACTTATCCATAACAACCCTCTCTAGTTCCTCAAATCATGAGACCTATAAGAGTTACAACTAATTTCCAACTCTCTCATCATCATTAATCACTCATGTTCTCCTACACTTGAGACCATTTACAAATATCCTCACACTTATCTAATTAATTCCTACTTTAATGTCTCAAAACATTAATAATTACGTACATAGGAATCCAACTTCCTTGAAAACACAAGACACCCTATGTCTACTAAAACACAATGATAGTTTCGAGTCAATGCTCCTGCATCAGACTCTCAAAGTAGAAAACATTCATGATCTCCTCTTCATGTGTCTTCATGTGTTGATAGGAAACCTCTAGGGTCCCAAAATTTAGTTTGTAGTTGTCTGAATGGCCTACACCTTTGCTGCTATTGTATGTAAGTTGTATTTTGTTTCATATTCCTCTCCTTGTCAATCAGGTTCAAGTTATGATTGATTATTCTTCTTGCTGCTATCAATCTCCTCCATACAGATTGCTTCATCATTATTTGCCTTAAATCTTCAATCTATATGTCTAGCACATCCTTGGGTTGGTCCATATTCTGCCACTTATTGCTATCTCTTTCTCTTTGCTTCAGTTGGTTGGTGTTGTCCACTAGCTCTTCAAGTTGTTGTTCTTCTCTTTGAAGTTGTCAGATTCTTACTCTTGCTTTTTCTCTTACGGTTATTCTTGCTCTTGTTGCCTCCCTTTCATCCTTACCCTCTTTCATGATTATCTCTTTTTTCATTGAGTCTTGACTTTCCAATATTCTTTCCAGCAATTGAACATCTCTCTTCCATGGATTAAACTTTTCCATAGAATCCTCTTCTACCATCTTTATTTTTCTACTCATCTGTGCCAAATTTCCTCCAGTATCTGCAACTAAATTTGTACTCACAAAACAATTATTAAAATAAAAAACATAAGGCCTCTGTGCCTCTTCTTCCTTTGGAAACACATCAATATGCTGTTGTGATTTCTCCTCTTCTATCAACACATCAGTATGCTGGTTTGAATTCTCAAATGAATTCATGAGACTGTCAGCTATTCCCTCCTCCACACCATCTACTTCAATGTTTCCTCCTACTCTTGTCCATTGTAGTGAACTCATTCCTCTACAATCATACTGTCATACTTTGAATTTCGCAGCTAATACTCAAACGATTGAATTTCTTTGTGACACTTCATAAGTGTTTCATCACCACTTATCAACACTTATGATTCCTGCATTTATACTTAAAGTATTAATTTCAAAATTACAGATTTCAATAGTCTCAATTGTTGCTTCACATATCAGTTCTTCAAACTGAATCTCTTCTCATTCCTTCACGCGAAATTGTTCTTGTCTTGTAACAACCTCAAACATAAATATCTTACTAAGGTATTTATGTTGTTCCAAGTCCCTTACATGACTCAGAAATATTTTAATGGTCTTCTCTTCAACCTCTTCAAGCACTCCACTTGGTTGCTTGATATTCTTCTCCACTTCTTCTTGCTTTTGGCCATCATTATGAGTCAAACTTCCTCTGCTTCTAGTCCTTGCAATATGTTGAAAAGTAATAATTTTCCCCAACTATGTATAGGAATTTACATGGCACCTATCTATCTCATCTTCTTTCAGAACATAAGTTAGATTCTACATGTCTTCTTCCTCCTTTATGAAAATATCAACAAATTTTCCTTCTATACATGTTTCACCTGTAAATGTACACAAATTATCAGATCTAAAGTCATGTGACCTTTTGGTCTCACTTGAAGTTTCAGTCTTCAAGTCTTCATCTTTACCTAGAACTTCACCATGTCTTCTTAACAAATGGAAACTTCCATTTCCAACTCACCTTCTCTGAGTTTTTCCGCGAGCCCCTTCACTTGCCTCTGTTGTAGTCTTCTCTATAACTTAGACCACTTCACTGGATTTTTCTTCAAGACCCAACCTAGTCTTTGGTTTTCCTCAAGTATCATCCTTAATATATCAAGTTGTTCCTTTATCTCAACAATCTCCTTGTCAAGCTCCTCTTGACTCATTCTCTTGCGATTTGTCTTGGCATCCTCTTTCTTCACTTTGTGAATTTTCTATGAACCTATACAATGACCCTCAATAGTCATATTATTTTCCATCTCTATTAGTTCTTCACTCACTATGAGCTCCACAAGCCTCTGCAACAACAAGTCCTCGCTACTGCATGATACCTCACTAAGCTTCTCTCCCTCAGCTTAGTCTTTTGGCATCTCTCTGGTTCTCTCCTCTGGAACAATATGAGCACTCCATGCTCTAGACTTCAACTCACCTACACTTTTAAGAACACAAGTATCCTCTTGCATTTCAAACACAAATGAAATACTAGGTTCTGCCACTCTCTCTCAGAATCCTTTATTGGCTTCCTTCATCACTACTCTTTAGACTGTGGTCTTCTTATTGAGATGCTTCACTAATTTTTGTTACCTGGATATCAATGTTATTCAAACCAAATATCATTCCCAAGCTTTCGAAAGCTTGCTTCTCAACTTCCTTTTCAGAACACTCTTATCCTCTCTATCCAACCTTTAGTTGGATTCTTCATGTTCATTGCCACTTTTCATTCACTTTGTTCTTTAAAACACATACAACTTTCCTTGTCTATCTACTTCTATCAATATTTACTATATATTAAACTTGCAAAACTCAAACCAACGTTAAATAAAACAATACCTACATGGATTAAACAGCAGTCTCCATCCATTCTTCACATTTGAGTGAACCTCCACTTTCCTCATGAAAACAAACATCATTTTGCTTTCCTTATGCTTCTGCAATGTCTTCTTAAGAATATCACTTACTCTCATCTTATGTCATGTCTTCTACTTATCAAACTCAAATAACCTATTCTCCTCTTTCTTTTGCAATGACACTTGTATTTTGTACAATTTTGTTTTAGTGAAAAATATCTTTAACAAGCTCTGATACCACTTTGATGCAAGAAAATCTTGCGATACCCACAATATGCATATAAAATGCATAATCTCATCAATCCCAGGAATTTTAATTACCTACCTGGTCAAACCATCATAAGTTAAGGTTCAAGGCCCCTTAATTAAATCTCAGTAGAACGATTTGTTAAATAACCCAATATGTCCCTTAATAAATCCTTTCATCGAGACTTTATACTCTACCTTCATTAAAATTTGATTAATCTTAATGCTCACACATATAACCAACCCCCACAATTTTCTTTGGTTATATTTGGACTCACCTGTAAAACCTTCTTATTGGTTTATTTCTATTATAAACATTATATAATAGAAATCTTTCACAAACATATGTGAACTTACGTTTTATCACATTTCCTCCCCTCTACACATTTATCAATGCATACCTTTATTGCAATCACAGGATTCAAAGACTCTTAAGAACTTGGCATTCGAGACTTCTAATACGCGATATATGATTGCTCTGTCCACTTTTGATTTTGTACACTAGATCAATGACTGTCGTAGTATCACATTCAACTGACCTGTGACTTCATCGCCTCTCACATGCGATATGTGATAGCACAACTAGATTTCAAATAACATAAACCCACACCTATAATCTTCTCTAGTTCGGCTTCAATCTCCACCGTCGATCTTACCTTCAATTCGACAACTGATATTTCCCTGATCAACAGTGTTGCTTGGTGATCCTACGCTATAGATCAAAGCTCATTCAATCCGATGGTCTGTAGTGATATCGCATCGAAAACTTACACGACGTTTAACTGCCTCAGGAATCCGATATGAATTATAAGTCCTCGGTCTATAGAAGTTCAAGTCCATCCAGAGATTATCGTCCAATCATCTTTATGACCGATATCCATTAGTTAATGGAATCAATCAAATCCTACAGTCTGGGGCCCTTCAACTAGCACGTGAATTATCAAGCTCTCAACCCCCATAGTGGACTATGACATAAGCACATGAATTTTGCGATCGACGACTAATAACAATTGTGGGCCTTCAACTGCAATCAAGGCATCCAGTACTTTATACCCTTGCTGTAATTACTAATCACCTCTTTACTTTTCTTTTATGTCATTCTTCAGTGTTCTATTATTGTTTTGGCTTTCTCGAGGGTTCTGGATAGCTCTTGTGCCTCACAACTTCCTCCTTAACTTAGCTCCACTCAAGCCTTTATGCTTCTTCCTGTACTGTCGGTGTGTCTAAAGCCATAACACCTCTCAGCTTCTCTTCTCTGTGTTCCACGTATGATTCGCACCTGCAACCTAACTTATGCATCATAACTCAAAATCATGCATGATCTATATGTTAATTACTCAATACACACACATGAACTCTAAATCGGGTTTTTTGTACTAATAAACAAGTATTTACATGAGTCTCTCTCTCTGGCCTAATTTTCTGATCAGTGGCCTTTGTTTTCCTACCTACCCATAGGCTTACAGAAAAACCATGTTTCCTAACTCTCTAACTACTCACTGACTAACGTTCTCTAAGCCTATTAGGCTTACCTTTATCCAAAAAGGTTCTGTTGAACTAATTCTAGTTCAGATCCTCAATTTGTTGAACTAACTCCTAAAAATCTTCTAAATCCACTTTTAACTCCTACTTATCCCTACGAATCCTCTCCAGTTCCTCGAATCATGAGACCTAGAAGAGTTAAAATTGATTTCCAACTCTCTCATCATCATTAATCACTCATGTTCTCCTACACTTGCAACCATTTACATATATCCTCACATTTATCTAACTAATTCCTACCTTAACCACTCAAAACATTAATAATTACATACATAGGAATCCAACTTCCTTGAAAACAAAAGACCCCCTATGTCTACTAAAATACAATGATAGTTTCAAGTCAATGTTCTTGAATGAGAATTTCCGAGAAATATTTTAAATCTAGCTAGAAGCTAAAGTCTTATGCTAGGAGAAGTGTCCCTTAATGCTTTGAAGAGAGAGACCGTCAACCTCAAAAAGGGATGTCTTCAACCTGCAGAAAAAATGGAGAACCTGAACCTCAAAAGGGAGGTCTAAACCTACAGTGTTTTAAGCAAGGCCACCAGTCATAGTCATGCACAAGGGATTTTGTGGCTCTTGATACAAATCTAAATTTGGGTATGGTTGTCTTTGTCTGTAGGCATAGGTAGCAGCTTGAGGTTATGTTTTAGGCTTGATTCATTATCTTTGAAACTTGTGTATGACCATCAACTCCCCCCTTATCACATCAAGTTAAGAATATAAATATATTTCAACTACAATACTTTTCAATACTCATTAACAAATTCTGTAAGATGAGCAAAATACATTCTTCGTCATTGAAGGCCATTACCAAGAATTGATCCCCAAGTGAATATTTTTTCTTGTAGGAGGCTTTTTTTTGAAGTTGAATGTTGAGTTTGTTGACCACAATTATCACATGGATTAATATCAAAATAATGATATTTCACATGGCCAACTCTATCATAATATTAGCATTTAACAACCAGTCATTGTGGAGGAAGAGCAAGAATAGATTAAGATGATTTTTCATTAAGAAATCCAACACTCTGAAATTCGTTGGGTTTCGAATAATATGGAATATGATTGGACACCTCCTTGTCATATCCAAGACCTATTTTATGCTTGTTGTCGAAAATATCTTCCCAAGGTGTGATGATGGCCTTGAGAAGAGAAAACTGAACACCTACATTTGCATGGAACTCTGCTCTTTCAATAACTTGATTAATTTCTAGCGACTAATATGATTTTGTCTCAACCTTAAATTTAATATTGTTCTGAATAACAAGAATTTTAGAATGATTCTTACACTACTATAAATCATCCTACTGAAACTGTGACTCAAGCTATAAAAATTCAAATTTTGCTTGTGCATATTGTAGACAGGCCTAAATTTTAGAGAGAGATTATTTGCTCATTCTAAGTGTGCTTTCAGAAATAGGTATGGTCGGAGTTCTCAATAACTCTAATAAATTACCAATTTGATCCATTTAAACTTCAGAAGGTTTCTTACAACTCAATTCATCAACAACAATCTAGAATTAACACAAAAAATCAATTAGTAGCCTACACAAATAAATATTTAGTCTAGTCAAATAACAAACCAAATATTAAGTTGGTTAGCAATGAGGAAACATCCAAGAAAGTGAATTCAGCCACCCACAAGGAAAATGAGTGAGTTAGGCCAAATTATCTATCACTCTATATTAACATTTTTCTCAATTTGCCAAGACAAAGAAGCTCTCAATAGTCTCCAATCTCCAAATTACTTAAAATATCCAAAACCCCAGACGTTATGATTTTTCCATTAAACTAAACATTATGTTTATAAATGAGAATTGCACCACATAAAATATTTGTTGCACCAATCCTTCCCTCCTCTAGCCCAATTTTTCAGAGTTATGTTGATTGAGAATGAGCAAGGATCACAGGCTTCTAAGAGACAAAATTATTGATATATAAAACTTGACAAAAAAAAAGGCGGGGTAGTCCTTTAAACTGTGGATCAAAACCTCCATCCTTCCATTCATACAACATATATTAAGCAACACCAATTAAATAAATCATCATTATCCATTGAACACAAAATTAGATTTAGAAGTAACAATACTGTGGGAGTGAACAATTGTTCGATCTTTCAATCGGACATTTCATTTTTCCTCAAACTAATCAACTAAGAAATGTTAATTTATCCACATGGGTTTTAGACTATAACAAATTGTAGCATCACTACACCAATGAACTTTATTGTGATGCAGGGTTACCCCTACTACACCATCAGTTTGCATGCAAAATGCATAAACACATCTGTCCCACATATTTAACACTCTCCGGAGTCAAATCTTCCATCTCAATATGGTAAAGGCCCCATTAATCCATTTTTATGTCGAATGATTTATAAAAACCCCAACGCTGGCTAACCCCTAGCCCATATATACTTATCAGGACTCTCATCAACCCTCGAACCCTCATATAAGACTTTATTAAGGCCCTTCATTAATCATTTGTATCCGAACCTTTAAAACCTCACAAACCTTTGGTAGTCCCCATGCCACACATATATAACCTTCGCTCTTTAAACGTGGGTTACATATGTGAAACCTTCCATCCTTTGATAATGTTGATTTATATATAAACCCTCACATATGTGCACTTAACCCTTCATAACCATTTACAAAGGAATTAATCGCAAAACATGTCACTAACCCTTTATAATGCCTCTGCATGTTTTTTGAGGTTTCACCTTTATCGTAATTTCTCATCACAAGTTCCTGTGGTCATACCACATGTATGATCCATCACCCCTCTGACTTCGATATGTGACTATCAAAATTTTTTAACATCACTTAGGCCTTAAAAGACTCGGTGCAAGATTTTACCAATTACAAAGGAAAATACATGAAATTCTGCTCTGAACCATATAAGCAGAACTCAAAATGTATACACCCGCATTTATATATCGTCAGGTCTACCCTCCATATTAAACCTTCCACTGAGCTTCTCCGCCTAATCTCCAATCGTCGACCCGTCTAATCTCCGATGAACGCTTATCACTATCGGCTATCAGCTATCACTTGATCCTTACACTTTAAAACTTCTGATCCAACATGTGTTTATGGACCTCATGGGTTCTAGGTCACATTCGATAAGGTTTCGGGTCTAGCTATACATCACATGTCACAATCGCTTCCTCCCTTTGAAAGATTGCGATGTGATCTCAATTCCCCACTCTTGAGATTTAATCCTAGTCGTTGATCTTCCTGATCCAACGGCTACTATGCATGGCTACCTCACTTCTCCACTATTCCAATTACTTATGTTTTAATACTATTTCCTCAGTGTTTCTCTAGTTTTGGGTTCTCTTCAGGGCTTCGGCCCTTGGCTCTTCTGCTACGTAATTCACATCTGGGTTTGGCTTCTACGTATTTTCCTTTGATCTCTATCTCTATAGAGCTTTACCTTGTCTTCTAATGGATTTGAAGATCCATCGTGGTCCTCTGCCATGCTCTCCTCTCCTCGTTGTGTTTCGCCAAATTCTGTCTACACACATCTGTTATAAAAAATTCCATGATTCATTCATAATTCAACATTCAATATTCAAAACACAAATATACAATTTAGAATTGAATCTATGTGCTTATACATATATCAATAAACAGTCACATGATGAGCCTCTCTATCTCTTCTCAGCCCAATATTCTAATTAGTGGCCCCTAATCATCATCTACCTATAGGCTTACAAACACAACTAAAAATCTAACTCTCTCCCTCTCTGTCTAACCTCTCCAACCTCTCTCTTTTTTCCTTTTCAATACATTATTAGCAGTTTACTTTTTCAGTTGCTCAACAATTTCTGCAAACTAGTTCCTAACTAATCCTAATCCTCTAATGTTCTCCTGCATTCGAGAACGTTTACAAATATATATCACAATAACTAATTAATTCCTATTCTCATTAAAATCACTCATAAGCCTAAATATTCACATTATTTCCTACTCAGGAACCTATTTTCTTGAAAACACAAGTCCACCCATATGTCTACTAAATTGCATTGATTTTCTTGGGCTGAATGCTCTTGCATCAGACTCCCAATCTTAAAAACATTCATGATCTCCTGATCATGTGTTCTCATATGGTAATAGGAAACCTCCAGGGTCCCAAACTTCAGTTTGTAGATTTCTAAATGCTCTGCTCCTTTGCTGTTGCCGCATGTATGTGGTCTTCTATTCCATTCTCCTTTCTTTTCTTCCCCTCTCAATCAACTTCACCTTCTAATTGTTCACTCCTTCTATCATCAACTTCCTTCATCTAAGTTGCTTCATCATTAGCTTCCACAACGCTTCTATCTCCAAGTCCAACACATCTTTGGGCTCGTCCATACTCTGCTACTTACTTTTTCTTCTTTCTCTCTACTTCAGGTTGTTGTTGTTGTCCATCAAATTTTCAAATTGATGTTGGTTACTTCCACCGTGTAATTGCTGGATCCTTACTGCTGCCCTTAAATCCTTACCGTCTCGCAAGATTATCTATGTTTGCACTAAATCCTGACTTTCCAACATTCTCTCCAGCAATTGAACATCTCTATTCCATGGATTGAATTCTTCTATGGAATCCTCTTCTTCCACTTTTGTTTGGTTGCTCATCAGTGCCAAGTTTCTTCCACCATATGTAACTAAACTTGTACTCATAAAATAATTGTGAAAATAAAAAACATAAGGCCTTAGTGCCTCTTCTTCCTTTGGAAGCACATCAGTATGCTGCTTTATTTTCTCCTCTTTTATCAGCACATCAGTATGATGTTTTAAATTCTTAAAAGACTTGAGGAGACTGTCAGCTTGTCTCTCCTCCGTATCATCTGCTCCAATGGTGTCTTCCGATCTTTGTTCACTATAGTGAACTCCTTCATTCTCATTCAGTTCTGATTTTAAAATTTGAACACTTACTTTTGGGTCATCTGGCCTTTCTTCCAAAAGACTTAGCTCATGCCACTAATTTGCCATCTCACTTGGAATTTCTCCCAAAAGTTTTATACAATACTCACTATCCTCTTCTTTTAGAACAAAATTTAGATTTTGCCTATCTTCTTCCTTCCTTATGACAATAAGAGAAAATTGTTCTTCCTCATGTGTCCGACCTGCAACCATACACAAATCATCAGATTTAAAATCATGTTACCTTTTGGTCTCACTTGAAGTTTCAGTCTTCAAGTCTTCATCTTCACCCAGAACTTCACCTTGTTCTGGTTTATAAATGGATCCTTCCATTTCTAACTTAGCCTTTCTAAGTTCTTCCACCTACCACTTTACTTGCCTCTGCGGTAGTCTTCTACGTAGCTTAGGCCACTTTACTACATTTTCCCTCAAAGCCCAACCTTGTCTTTGGTTTCCCTCAAGTATCATCCTCAATAAATTGAGTTGTTCCTTTATCTCTTCAATTTTCTTGTCAAGCTCCTCTTGACTCATCCTCTTGCCATTTTCCTTGGCAACCTCTTTGTCCACCTTTCTTCTACTGTGGTCTTCCACGTAACCTCTACTATGACTATCAATAGCCATCTTCTTCTTCTCTATCTTCATGAGCTCCTCACTCACTCCCTGTGAGTTGCATTAAAGCCTCTACAACAACAAGTCCTCCTTGTTGCAACTTACCTCACCAATATTTCCTCTGTACTTGATATTTTAACAACTTCTTGGTTCTCTATCTCTGGAAACTCCTTTGAGCACTTCTCTCAGCTCCTTTTCGGATTCAACTCATCTGCACCTTTTAAGAACACAACTGTCCTCTTACATTCCAATCAACATGAAATACTTGGTTATGACCACTTCTTCTTTTACTTAGAAAGTCTTACGAGTTTCCTTCGTTACCTTAAGATGTCCACCCACACCCTTTGTGGAATTACCTTTGTGAGCTACAACAATACCTCTACAGTGACAAGTCTCCTCCTTGCTACATATGCCTCACTAAGCTTCTCTCCTCTGAGCTCAGTCTGTGAGCATTTCGCTGGTTCTTTCCTCTTGAACCAATTGAGCACTCCTTGCTCTAGATCACTACAACCTTCACACCTTCTTATGTTGTTACTTGTGTATTAGTGTAAAAAAAACACACATCCTCCAATCTTCAAATCAATTTAAAGCAAAACATGTCATCTCACCTTCAAGATCTCTGCATGATCTTGTTCCACCATTCTCCTACACTTTGAATGGATTGTTCTCTATCTTCTTGCATCTGCAAGTTTTGCTACACATCACCTTCTGTGCGGTTACTGTTTTCCAGATTAAAATCTAATCTCTCTTTCCTGCATAAACATGTTAAAGCATAGCTCTGTTCTAAGTTTTCTCAAAGATATTTAGCTTGCTCCGATACCAATTGATGCAGGTTTACCCCTGCTACACCCATAGTATGCATGTAAAATGCATAAACACATCTATCCCAGGTATTTAACTCTCTTGGGAGTCTAATATTCCATCTCAATATGGTAAAGGCCCCATTAATCCATTCTTATGTGGAATTATTTATAAAAAACCAGACATCAGCTAACCCCTAGCCCATATATACCTATCGGGACTCTAATCAACCCTGGAGCCTTCATATAAGACTTTATTAAGCCCTTTCACTAATCTTTCCTATCAGATCCTTGAAAACCTCATAAACCTTTGTTACTACCCATGCCACACATATATAACCTTCCCACTTTAAACGTGTGTTACATATATGAAACCTTCTATCCTTTGATAACATGCATTTATATATAAACCCTCACATATGTGCACTTAAACCTTCATAACCATTTAAAAAAGAATTAATTGCAAAACATGCCTTTAACCCTTTATACGGCCTCTACACATTTTTCAAGGTTTCACCTATATCGCAATCGCTCGTCACAAGTTCAAGTGGTCATACCACATGTATGCTTCATCACCCCTCAGAATTCGATATGTGACTATTGAAATTGTTTAACATCACTTAAGCCTTAAAAGACTCGACGCAACATTTTACCAATTACAAAGGAAAATACATGAGATTCTGCTCTGAAACATATAAGCTGAACTCAAAATTTATACGCCTAAATTTATATATCATCGGGTCCACCCTCCATGTTAAACCTTCCATTGTGCTTCTTCCCCTCTGATCTTCGATCACCAATCCGCCTGATCTCCGATCGCCAATCCGCCTGATCTCCGATTGCCAATCCGCCTGATCTCCGATCAGCACTTATCACTATCGGCTATCGGTTATCACTCGATCCTTACACTTTAAAACATCCGATCTGACATGTGTTTATGGACCTAATGGGTTCTAGGATGCATTTGATAAGCTTTCAGGTCTGGCTATACATCGCATGTCACAATTGCTTCCTCCATTTGAAAGATTGTGACATGATCCAGTTTCCCCCCTCTTGCGATTTAATCCTAGCCACCTTCCTGATCTGGTGGCTACTATGAATGGATACTTCACTTCTCTGCTATTCCAATTACTTATTATTTTACGCTATTTCCTTAGTTTTTCTATGGTTTTGGGTTTTCTTTAGGGCTTCGACCATTGGCTCTTCCGCTGCGTGATTCACTTCCGAGTTTGGCTTTTGCGTATTTTCCTTTGATATGTATCTCTACAGAGCTTTAGGTTGTCTTCTAATGGATTCAAAGATCCATCATGGTCCTCTGTCATGCTCTCCTCTCCTCCCTCTGTTTCGCCGAATTCTATCTGCACACATCTATTATACAAAATTCCATGATTCATTGATAATTCAACATTCAATATTCAAAACACACATATAAAATTTAGAATTGAATCTTTGTGCTTATACATATATCAATAATCAATCACATGATGAGACTCTCTGTCACATCTGGGCCTGATATTCTAATTAGTGGCCCCTGATCATCATTTTCCCCTACGGTTATAAACACAACTAAAAATCTAACCCTCTCCCTCTCTGTCTAACCTCTCTAGCTCTCTCTTTTTTCCTTTTCAATACATTATTAGCAGTTTCTTTATAGTTGAGGAATTATTCCTTAGTTACTTTTCAGTTGCTCAACAATTTCTTCAAACTAGTTCCTAACTAATCCTAATCCTCTCATGTTCTCCTACATTCGAGAACATTTATAAATATGTCTCACAATATCTAATTAACTCCTATTCTCATTAAAATCACTGATAAGCCTAAATATTCACATTATTTCCTACTGAGGAATTTATTTTTTCGAAGACACAAGACCACCTATGTCTACTAAATTTCATTGATTTTCTTGGGCTGAATGCTCCTGCATCATATTATCACAAGTCACTAATGTTTAACCAATGCAGGTTTTAATCAACCCACCATTCCAACCACTCAAAGGCTTATGAGATGCATGAAATCAACAAACCATCTATGGTGTTTGAAGGAAATTAAAATCAACCTCTTTCAATTATAGGGGTCATGACATTCATCTTGCCAATTCAGATTGGGTTCACTAGTTCAATGTAATCAACCATACATCATTCAAATGAAAATAAGAAACATCATATGTATCAACACACACTCGATATTTTAATGCATAGTATTTAATGTTTCTCTCAAAGCTGCATTCCATGTTGCATTATACATGGGGATTAATTCCTCATTCACTATTTCAATGTAACAACATCACCGTAGATGTAATCTGACATTTGGTATTCCACATAATCCACTCTCACCACAAATTACACTGTTACCATACACATGTATACAATGTTCAACAAACCTTCTTAGGCCAACACTCCATTCGAACGTTTCAACTATTTTGTTCAGAAGAATAGTCAATCTAGGTTCGAAGATAGTATGATCTCAATCGTTCAAATTCTCAATTGAAATATTGTAGTGGGAAATAAAATTCTCAATGGAATCCTTAGTTCACATAGAGGAACAATACACCAAGCACAACGAACAAGACCTAACTTGCTCATATACATAACCACAATGACCCATATAGCACCATTCCACGTAAAGAGCACCACACAATCCAACTCACTACTTGTGCTACATGTTCAAATGACTATTGGAGAGGTAAGCCATGCACATTGCCATGGTTTTCTAGCATTCTATTATTCAAATTAATGCTTAACGCTTCAGCGTAGAGTCCATATTTTTCATTCTAGGTAGATTCTACAAGTTCTCTACCTCTCAGATCTGCAATCTAGGGTAGGTGAGTTAGACAAAACTAGTGGAGACAGACCGCTGCGCATTGAGGAATAGAACACTCAAATTTTGACAAGAAGATAAGCAAGAATTCACAATCATAGAAGAGGGCCACAAAACTAGTGCCTCATACCTTGAGAATTGCAGGAACTCACCTACTTTGATATAATGTTGAACACATAAGAAAAATAGAGAACCAAATAAGATAATCGTGAGTTGCATTTACTATTGACAAGATATACATTTATAATATATTTTTATGACCCTTGCTTTTCATATACCAGATTATCCCTTAGACTCCCATTACCTTTCACATTCCACACTATAACCCTTAACGAATTATACCTCCAACATTATCAAATAACATCTAAAATATCAATAAAAAAACATATATCAAAATGTACATAAATAAAAATTAAACAATCATTTTCACGAATGATAAAGGTGCCGTTGAAAAAATCTATTGTATTATCAAAAACTTAAACGTTTATTATATTTTATAAGGTATTTGGTGGAAGAAATAATCGTAGATCCCATCCTATTTCAATTTGCTCAAGCTAAATCTGCACTTTATTAAGGAGTTAAGAGTGTCTTTTACATTAAAAATAAAACCGTTATCGATGACATTCTATTTTGATTTGGGAAATTATTAATAATAATTTTTGTTCTAAATTATTTAAGAGATTAATGATAAAATTTAAATGTTTTCATTAAATATATAAATGAGTCCGTAATTTTTTTTTATTCGGGGAAAGAATATAATAAAATTCTTCATATTTATAAGATATGGTTTAAACTATATTTATTTATTTTATATATATATTTTATAGTTTACGTAGATGATGACGAATATAAACTATGCAATCACATCAAATTTAAAATATATTTATCAGAAGTACAAAATGAATGGAAAATAAAAATATTAAACCTATCGCATGTTATGGGTCCTGTACTTTCCATAGAATGGAGGAAAGGATGAGAATGAGATTAAATAAACGATTTATTAACAATTTTAAAACAAAAATCCAATATTAAATATAACGAAATAACGTCACTTAATATCATTTATAACGAAATAATTTTTTAAAAACTAATAAGTATAAATGAAACATCATATTAAAAATATTCATTTAGTAAGATATAAATTTTTTACATATAACAACGTGATATAGAAAAGATGCAACAAGGTGACATGAAACTGCTCGTTGGAAGGCCAAACAAATTTGCATCAACCAACATATGGTACATTGGAGATCAATGTCATATGGTGCAGATATAATAGTATCATAATATCATTTCAATAAAATGTTAATGGTATGTTGATTACCTTGTAAAAGTGAGGAAAGAGAAGACGAGCCTTTTGTCTTACTTGTGGGTTACATGTTAAATTGTCTAATCGACAATAGTGCATCTTATCAAAGGTAGGGTTTTCACAGTTTAATTAAGAGGTAAATGATCAGATGGGTATATTATTGGATTCGATGGTGATGTAATTTAATTTTTTTTCCTTTCTGCTTTCACTGAGTAATTTTTTAGTGTAATTTTTTTGATGTAACAAGGTTTTTTTAGGTTGGATAATTAATTTTTATGGTTAATTATAAGGTTAGTTTGGGTGGTTATTGGAGTTGAAAAAGATTCCGGAATTAATTCAATTGTTTGTCATATAAATTTATATGTACATGTACATGTGCATAATTCTTTGAAATTAATTAATATATCATTGATTTGGTTTCTAGTTTCTTATATTTTAAAGTGGTATCAGAGCACGATTGATTTGCTCTGCTCTGTTGAATGTGAGCCACTAGTTTTATGGCCATGGATGTTTGTGCCCTGTTGCAAGACTGTGTTTTCCCTACACGCTATTGAAATATTTTGTTTTGAACATTTGGAACCCTACACACTGTCAAAAGCTGACTGCATATGTTACTGCAGAAATCGAAGAAATCTCATCCATGTGCACCTACTGGAAGTCTAGAAAATTGTTGAGAGAACCGTTGCAACCATTGAGTAAGTTTGCCTCTTCATTAATTGTTTTTTATTGAAGTCTGGGTGTCCTGTGAAACGTTACTGCATGTCACTTACTTGAGCATAAGTTCTAATTCAAGGTCTTAGGTAAGAATGAGTCAGATAGCATTCACGGGTCTGGAAATTGTATTTTGAAGAAGTTATTTTTGAGTTCATAAGTAAGTGTGGCCGTAACTATTGTTTACACCGAAGATTTTGGTTCATAGTGTATGACGGCATGATTTGCGAGTCCGCAGGGTCTCTCATGATATATTTTTTTATTTCTCGAATTTTTATGCATCGCCTATTTCTCTTGTTTGAATCAGTGGCATGATGATATTTTTTCAATTTTGAAAAAAGAAACAGTGGCGTGGTAAGTATAAATCTGTTGTTTGTACAATTTTAATATTTGATAAGAAAATCATTGTGAAAATTTTGAGGGAGCTACGCCCTAGCCCAGTTGGATATTTTGTGATATCCTAGCCAGGATCAATTTTCCACACATGTGGAATGTTGCTTCTAAATTTTAAAATCCCGACCAGCGACTAAGGAAAGTTGTTGAATAAGGAATTTTAGTTTCGAAAGAGAAGAAAAACAAAAATTAGCGGAGTAGGTAAATGTTGTGATAGATGCTTGATATACAGGGGAAGGAAGTGATTTTTTATTAGTTCGAACGTGTCACTGTTGAGATGTGATGTTGGCATGCTTGAAGGTGAAGAGATTTTCGGTTTATTCCAGCAGCTGACGATATGAATGTAACTCTGAAGAGGCTGGGATGGGAGAGAACCTACGTATGGCATCTATTACTCCCTCGATATGAGTGCCCCAACTGTGTGGGCACTATAGATTAAGTCTACATGCATTTTGTAGAAATAAAAGTAGGTGTAACATATTCAAGATTCATAGGTTTTTATGAAGTTTTGTAAATAAAAAGAATGTAATTGATTGACTAGCCACTTATACAATTTGATCGGAAGCTAAGCCATGATTTTGTCCAAGATAAAAAGAGAACTGGAGATTTACGAAACTCCATGTCTGATGTATGCGAGTAAGACTCGACATTGTTGGATCAGGTGCACAGCAATACTAAATGAAACACACAATAGAAGCACATAAACACAATATTTAACGTGGTTCACCCAACTAATCTGGGCTACGTCCACCAAACATAGGCATGAGGAATATATTAATCAAATTAGAGATTACATCAAGAAATCCTCACACACTCTTAGCAAATCATCCGAATGATTGCCTGTTATATAGCATAGAGAATCTAATGGCCTCATAGCTCCTTGACATCAAATATAGGAGGCATTAACTCCCTCCCAACATTCTGCAGCTAATCTAGGAACTGAATCCCTATTGTTGTCATCCTTTAGAGATTTTTGCCTATTTGACTCAAACAGAAAATCTCAACAATCTCCACCTTGACAACAATTCGCCTGATGCCCTGTTATTATTATTTTATCTTTTCTGCAAGCCAAGAGAAGCCAAACACCAGCGTAGCTTCTCCAACAAAACTGGTTTCATGAACATGTCTGCACAGTTTTCCTTTGTATGCACCTTTTCAAGAGAGACTCCCCTTTCAGTGATAACCTGTCTTACAAAATGTTACTTAATTGGAATATGCTTTGATTTACTATGATAGGCTGGATTCTTAGCCAAATGTATTGCACTTTGACTATCACAAAGTAACCTGATGTTGTCCTGTAACCTACCAAACTCACCAAACAAATCTTTCAACCAAACCGCCTCTTTGCAAGCATGAGAAACAGCGATGTATTCTGCTTCAGTAGTGGACAAAGCAACAATGTTCTGTAGCTTTGACATCCAGTTGATAGCTCCACCTGCAAGAGTAAAGATGTACCCTGAAGTTGATCTCCTCTTATCCAAATCACCTGCAAAATTGGAATCAACATATCCGCAAACAAATTCACCACTCTTATTGTAAGAAATACAATAACTACTTGTGTCTCTCAAGTACCGAAGCACCCATTTCACTGCTGACCAGTGTTCTTTACCCGGATTTGCCATGTACCTGCTGACAACCCCAACTGCATGTGAAATATCTGGTCGAGTACAAACCATCGCATACATTAAACACCCTACTACATTGGCATATAGAATTCGAGACATATAATCCTTTTCTTCATCTGTATTAGGACATAAACTCGAAGAAAGCTTAAAATGGAAGCTAAAGGGACTGAAACAGGCTTCACATTATCCATACCAAACCTCAAAAGTATTTTCTCAATATACTTTTGTTGTGATAGCCATAGCTTACCATTGCTCCTGTCTCTGAAAATCTCCATGCCCAAAATCTGTCTTGCTGCTCCTAGATCTTTCATATCAAATGTCCTTGCCATCTGAGCCTTCA
>APFE030640672.1:12614-34652 GCA_000404065.3 Pinus taeda | reverse complement strand
TGCCGTTCTTACTCAAGGCCATCATTTCGTCCTTCATGGCTGCTTTCCACTTGTCACTTTTCGAACCTTCTATTTCTTCCTGATAGCACAGAGGTTCATTGTCATTAGCAGTAAATGCAACAGAAGTGACATAATCATCATACCTTCTCAGTGGCCGTTTGATTCTTGTCGACCTCCTTAAGGATGTTTCTGGCGCTTCCTCGATTGGCTGACTACCATCTGTAGGAACTTCTTGCCGATTAGTATCTGAGACCTATTCATGATCTAAACCTAAACCCTGTTCATGTTCTGATTCTGAAACATGTTCATGACTAGTATCTGAACTATGGTCATCATGACTATCGTTAGAAATGCTATCAAACTGAATGTGCTGAAAGTCAGATACATCATCCTATTTCAATCGACTATCTACATCTAACTGTACAAGTGAGGATTCATTAAACTTTACATCTCTGTCGATGATAATTTTGCGGGTAGTAGGATCCCATAATCTATATCCCTTTGTTCCAACACCATACCCAACAAAGATATACCTTTTAAACTTTGGATCTAACTTAGTTCGCTGATGTTTAGGCACTAGAGCATATGCATTACAACCAAACACTCTAAGTTTAGAATAGTCACAAGGGTGTCCTTTCCATACCTCTTGCGGAATCTTGCAGTCTATCGCTGTCGATGGAGATCGGTTTATCACATAAAAAGATGTTGCCATTGCTTCCGTCCACAACTCCTTTTGCAACCCGGCATTACTCAGCATACTCCATGGTCTCTCAAGAAGAGTCCTATTCATGCGTTCAACAACTCCATTCTGCTGAGGAGTATAAACCGTGGTCTTATGCCTCTCGATCACTGCATCCTTGCAATAGCTGTCAAACTCCTTGGAAGTAAATTCACCACCATTGTCATATCTTAAACACTTTATTGTTCTACCAGTGTTGTTTTCTACCAATGCTCTAAACTGCTTGGAAACTGAAAACACATCAGACTTTCGTTTCAACATGTAGACCCAAACCTTCCTAGAAAAGTCATCAAAGAATGATACAAAATAAGACGAACCACCATATGAGGTTATAGGGGCTGGTCCCCAAACATCTGAATGGATATAATCAAGTATGCCTTTACTAGTATGTTTGCCTGTTTTAAACTTTTGTTTACTTTGTTTACCAAACAGACAATGCTTACAGAAATCTAATTTTCCAGACTTCAAATTTGGAAGTAACTTGCGATCAGCCAAAATTTTCAACCCTCTCTCACTCATATGCACCAATCTTTGATGCCATAAGTGAATGGAATTACTGTCATGTGCGGACACAGTACACACAAAAGTTGACCCTGTTCCTCCTTCTAACTGAAATAGATTTCCTACTTTCGTAGCTTTCATAACTAGTAAGATTCCTTTGTAAATTTTCATTACTCCACCTTGAATTACAGTTTTATACCCGTTTGAATCAAGTGCTCCTAATGAAATCAAGTTTTTCCTTAAATTTGGTACATGCCTCACATCAGTTAATATTCTAGTTGTTCCATCAAACATTTGTAGTTGTATGCTTCCAATCCCAACAATATTACATGTTACATCATTACCCATGTACACAACACCATCGTTAATTGATTTATAATCCTTAAACCATTCTTTATGGATACACATGTGGTTTGATGCCCCGGAATCTAACAACCAATGTTGAGCATGATTTGACACATTAACTGATAATACTTCATCACTCATACCTGAACTAGATGTCGAACCTGTATCTGTCGTATTCGCCTCCTTCTTCTCTGTCGAAGGCTCTGCTTTTGAAGTTTGCTGCTGTCGCTTCAAGAAATCCTTCTTTAAATGCCCTGATTTGCCACAAAACTAGCACTTTAGCTTACCCTTCTTCCCTTTCGACTTTGAACGTGAGTCGCTCGGCTTCCTGGGGCATCTTTCTTTCGAACAACCTCTAACCATCATAGCTTCTGATGTAGAGGTTTCGGAATGTGATTTCCTCCTTGTTTCTTCCGATAATAAGGATGCAACTACATCATCAAACTCAATAGTTTCTGATGAACTAAGACTTATAGAAGTAACAAAATGATCCCATGAATCGGGCAACGAGCACAATAAAGTAATAGCTTTATCCTCGGATGGTATTTTTACTTCTATACTTTGTAATTGCACAAGAAGAGTATTAAAAGAATTTAAATGATCAGCAACGAATGTACCTTCCTTCATTCTCAAACCGTACAACTGTCGCTTTAGGAGAATCCTATTGGTTAAGGATTTTGTCATGTATAGTTTCTCCAGTTTCGTCCACAGACCAGCAGCTGTTGTCTCCGACACAATATTAAACAAGACATCGTCCGCCAGGCATAATCGAATGGCACTTACAGCTCTTTCATCCATTTTGTCCCACTCGTCGTCTATGATGTTGTAAGGTTGTTTGGATTTACCCATCAATTCCTTTACCACGCCTTGTTGGACAAGCAAGTCATGCATTTTCACCTTCCAGATCTCAAAATTATTCTTGCCATTGAATTTCTCAATTTCAAACCGGGCACTTTGAGTTTTCACCATTTTTGTATCAAAAAAGCACAATAACCTCCAATATCAATGTTTTAAATACCAGCAATCAAAAAAATTGCCTATGCCTTTAAAACAAAAAATCTTCCCTTCAAAAAAAAAAATTATGCCTATGTCTTTCTGTCGTTGCCTTTAAGACTGCCCTTTGCACTTATAAAGAAAAGATTCTTGTTTGCACTTCATACAAAAAAAAATGACTGCCTCTGCCTTTGTTTTATACACAAAACAAATTATTTTTGTTGTGTGAACTACAATAAGAAACCCCAAAACAAAAAAGACTAGCTTATTTTTTTGCAGAATTACAGTTCAAAATACCTCCGCGTCAGCATAAAAGAATACCTTAGAAAAACTAAATAAACAGTACGCGCTCATATGAATTACAAGAATTTGAACCAAGAATTCCATCCCGGAGTTTTATTTGTATGTTGTTTCCCCAACGAATAGCCCCCTTTTTTTTTTCTTCTCCACTGCTACAGCAACTTATTATAAATAAACTGCAAATTCTTGGGCAAACAGTAAAGACACTCGGCTTTGCAGTGGTCCGTGATGAATACAGCGGCTCCACAATTGACATCAAATTCTTGGGCAGACAGTAAAGAAAATGGTTTGAAGAGCGCACACAAATCCAACGCTGGATCCTCCAAAAAACGCCAAACAAACCAGCTTTCAACCTGTTACATTAATTTCCAACAGCGTATCAAATGCAGAAAAAATCCCACATCTATATCTAGAACAGGAGGATGTTCATTCGGTTGACAATTTTTGGAAAAACACGCTTGTTCTATCTCGAAAACACGCTTATTATAATATATGTGTCTGTTTTGCAGGTTCGAATAATATGTGTCTATTTTTCAGGTTCGAATGGAAATCCTAATCGAACGTAAGACTTTGGTGGAGAACACAAAACCAATTCAAAAACGTTATAATGGCTCTGAGCTAAGCACAACATACAACCATTGAAGTAAATGTAGGCAGTCACTGCTGGAACCTTTTCATGTTGACCAATCATCCTTTATCACGGAGAAAACCAAAAAACGATTTCAACGCATGCAACAGTTGCTGAATACAGTCATACCTCCATGTGCACAGACAGAAAACGCATGAGATACAGTCATACGCATCGGCTTCCTTAGCGCTCCACCTCCAGCGCTCCTCCAACACGCTCTGCCAGCAAAGATCTACTCTCCATGCACTCGCTCCAGCTCCACGGGCACTGCCAGCAAACGATTCAGGCAACAAGCAGGCTCTAATCATCCACGCACTCAAAGCATCCTCTTAGCACCAGCACCTCCAACATGCTCTGATACCAATTGTTGGATCAGGTGCACAACAATCCTAAATGAAACACATAGCAGAAGCACATAAACACAATATTTAACGTGGTTCACCCAACCAATCTGGGCTACGTCCACCAAACATAGGCATCAGGAATATATTAATCAAATTGGAGATTACATCAAGAAATCCTCACATCACTCTTAGCAAATCATCCGAATGATTGCCTGTTATATAGCATAGAGAATCTAACAGCCTCATAACTCCCTCACATCAAATATAGGAGGCATTAACTCCCTCCCAACAACCTGGAGCTAATCTAGGAACTGAATCCCTATTGTTGTCATCCTTAAGAGATTTTTGCCTATTTGAATCAAACAGAAAATCTCAACAGACATCAGTTTAAAGAACCGATAACACATTTTTTTTTGGTTGGGCATTTTTTTTACTAAAAGGATTCTTATTGAATATTACCAAGCATTATTTTGGAGATATTATTTGCTTTTTTCTTCGTGAGTAGATATTAAAAGACATATAAAATAATTTGGGTTGGTTAAAAAAAAATATTTTAACCATAATAATTAAAAGTTTCAGAGAGTTAAAATTTATATTATTTTAATTAACTAAAGGAATTTTTTTGTGGGTAATGACATTTTATAGAAAAAAATTATATATAGTGGAAATAGTGATATTGGCAGTGGGATATGTCTGAATTGGGTGAGTGGAAGCTTTAAAGGAAGACTCTTTGGAATCATTATTTATGTGCTTCAACATAAGGGTTGTTGTTGATTTGAAAGGAGAGAAGTTGTAGAAAAAGTTTGATGAAAGTTTTTAAGAAGCGATTTATAGAGAAGAAAATAGTGGAGTTCAATCCTAATTTTTATTATCTCTTAATTATTACTTCTCAAATTATGTTGTAAACTTGTGCATTTTTGGTGAACTTGACACCTGGTGAATTGATCATAAATTTATTTGTATTGGGTGCATTTTCTGTGGTTGCTGACACCCTTTTTTCAAAGTTATTGCTAGATAACATGGCTGAAATTGATAATTTTTTACAGTTATTGAATAATTTAATGTCGTCTACTATTGATAAAAGTGTCAAAGTCACTAAGGACATGCTCGCAGAGATTCAGTCATGTTTGCAAAATGCTAAAATATAATTTAATTCTTGGAGCTATAAGCTTAGTTTTAGTGAGACGAATTACATGAATTACAAAAGAAGAATTTTAATCCTATTCCCATTTAGAAAAATAGTTTGTTTGAGCACAATCATGAGTCGGAAATTTATCAGAGTAATGAGGTGAAATCAAGCATAAATTTGGTTGCACTGGAAAGTCATGTTTGGAGAAATGTATGCGAGAGTCATTTTCATACAGATGTGAACATTGTTATCACCAAAACTTTTATAAGACCATGGGAAGAGATTGCACAAAATAAAATCATAATTGGTTTCGGTTACAAGAGAATATTCTACATGTACCTCTCCACATTCTAGATTTTGCTAAACCAATACAGTTTGGAGCTGTTGGATTTTTGGATAGTGATTTTCGAAAACAAGTTGATGGATGCCAACGGCGTAACAAAGATGGACATGTGAAGGATTGGTGTTTTGATATTCACCCATGTGAGCATTGTTGAAAGGGAAATAATCATACAAATAGATGTTTCAGAAGGAAATCTAATGCAAGAGAGAAGGTAAATTTCGGATGGATAACTTTTTGGGATTGGATGAATACAGCTGAGAAGATTCACAAGGCGTACCAAAGGATATCTTTGAGAGTGATTACCAGCCTTACAGTGACGAGGAGTACTTCTCACCCTGTATCTAACAAGGGGGAAGTTTTGATGGTCTACTCTAGGGTGGAGTTCGAGATGTCAAGCGAGCTTGAGTCAAAGTTAAGTTGATTGATTTGGTTGAGCACTTGCATGTTTGGAATTGTTCGGGCAACTGTTGTATTAATTCTAGAGTTGGCGGTCACCTTAAAATCACATTTTTTATTGACTTGAGAACTTCTATGAAGGTTTCAGAGTTGGTGTTGGTTGAGACTTTGGGTTCTCCCAATTTGGTTTGTGTTTATTCTTAAAAACCATTTTTGAGAGACATTTAGCTCTTGGCTGAGATGCATTTCTTCATTTTGAGCCCTCGTTTCTAGACTTTGGTACATCCCTTTGGATTAAGAGGGGGTTGCGGGACAATTAATACTTAGGGTTAATGATAGGGTTAGTTTGGGTATTTATTGGAGTCCAAGAAGGCTCGGGAACTAGTTCAACTATTTCCTATATGTATTTATATGCACAACATCTACATAATTCTTTGAGATTGATTAAAATACATTTGATTTGGTTTCCTCTTTAGTGTGTTCTATATTATACACCAATTTGATGTTTGGTTTAGCTGTGACTTTAAAATTGGATAATAGTAATAATAGTAATAATAATAATAATAAAATTCTCATTTTTTAATAGTTTATAAATATTTGATAAAAAAATTATATAATAATTAAGAAGTTTGATCGAGAAGTAACTTGCATGTATACTAAGCTAAATAGAAGGAGATATTTTTGGTTAAAGGTGATTGAAATTCACTATCCTTTTTCTTATATTTCTTTATTAAATGGAAAGTAATTACAGAATAAATTATATATGAATTATTCTCTGTATTAACCTATGATTATAAAAAATACAATTGTGAATGTATTTTTTTTATTTTTAATTGTTTTCGTTTGTTTTATAGGACAATAATTAGCCCTACTGAAGGAACCTCTTCCAAAATATCCATATTCCCCACCTCCTCGATTCTTAGGTTTTACAAGATAGTATTAAATTCACTCATTTAATACCCAAGCTATTCCTTACAAGTCACCTTGGATTATCAGACGTGCTGACATTCTTATTGAGTTAAATGTTTTTGGTGAATTAGCTTATGACTTGAAATTGTACATTTGATTATGTTTTCTATCATGATTGTGATCTCTACGAACTAATCTATCATTATTAGTGGCCACAACCATGGCATGTGGGTACAATATATGGAAATCATAATAAATATGAAAGTTATTTTTTATTTTACTAAAACATTTGCTCCAATCCTTAAGAATGAACACAAAAAGTAAATTTTTAGTGAGAAAAACATTGTAGTTCTTAGATTAATGAAAAACTATATCTATATAAACCTTTGGTTAGATAGAAGTGAGATATATTATCTATATTATCTCTTGAAGAAGCTGAAGATATTGTTTAAGATGTGCAAAATAATTAGCTAATATGGGAAAGGAGGATTCGATTTCTCTTTAGCCTCTCTCCACTCATAATATTGAACTATATTTTTCATTGTTCAAATAAATGCAATGGAGATTTGATGATTCTAGAAATAATTTTGAAAGATGTATCGTTTAGTTATCAAATAGGTCTTGATCAATTACTGAACATGTGGTGATGTTGTCTATTCAATACTTCGTACAACTTGTGTTCTGAAAAAAAAAGATGGTAGGTATTACACCTTTGTTTTTTTTTACCATGATAAATGCCCTTTATCACATTAATGAGATCAAATAGTGAAAATGATTAGTAATATTATCAAATTTCTAAATAATAATCTCTCGAGTTATATCCTAATTATCGTAATCTAGGTTTTAAGAAATAAAAAGGAATAAAGTATGAAGAAAAATAAAGTAATGACATTCTATATATCTTAGATAAGAGTTATAAGAATTAAGTAGGCATAAAATGTCTTTTAAACACAAATTGTTAGGCAATAGACCATATAGACCATTAACTATAGCTTTCAAAAATTGTTATAAATCTAGGAAATGAAGAGAAATATATAAGTTCATACTAATTTTTTAACTTGTTAACCATCTAAACAATAAGCATACGGAAACCATGTAAATAAGATTATTTTTCAAATTTGCATTGTCTATAAATAGTTAAGAAAATATAGGAAAAAGGAATAGTATAAAAGAAACATATATTTTCTTGTCTATAAACACAATAAATAATTTAACTATGGTCTGACTATTTCTGTAAACCATGGCATTTTTTGTGATTAAACTTGCATAAAGGATTTTGAGCTCTATTGTAAGCTACCTCACACTAAGCGACTGGGGAAAAGTGGTCAAATATAAAAGAATAAAGTTGAGATCAACTCGAACTCATCCATGAATTTTTTTTAGCTATTAGCTATTTATTTGTTACTTTCATCAAAATGCACGAAATTCTATGAGAGAGATTGTAAAATTTATATGTTGGAAAAAAAATTTACAAGAGGAAATTATTACAGGTGATTTTATGCCCTATAGATATTGTGATAAATCTACATTTGTTATGGTTTATGTTTATGACATCATGGAGTTAATAGAGAATTTTGTGCTCCAATATATTTTGGTGAAGTTGTATTATATGCAAGGTGAGGAACAAAGCTAAATGAAATGATATATCGTAGTAAGATATATATTGAATGGTAACGTTGATAAGAAATCATAGGGATAACTTTGATGTCGATGTTACTGTAAAGCATTTATTTATTGTATATAAACTGGAATGATGTAACGTTTCGTGCGTTGCATGATTCTTCTACCCCAAACCCAAGAGTTTCTCAAAAGCTGTAAATCTTAGCTCTACAATGGTTCCAATTTGTTGTATGATAGGAAGACATATATTGTAGCATGATGTATCAAACCATATGGTGGTAATTGTATTTTTATGCTACCTTGATGTTGTGGGAAATGTTTAATATTTTATTGCAAAGGGAATGTGTGAAGCACTCCCAAGATACGAGATGGTTTTTACTAATTAATAGTTAACATGACATCTAACATGTTGAAGAATCATCATAAAGAACTTTCTGAATGCAAAAGAAATGAGAACACCACAGAAATCAAAACTAATATTAGAATTACTTCCTTTACAAATTTATAGATATTCTTTGGCATCAAAACTAACATTATAATTACTTCCACTACTGAGTCTAGAAATTTAGAGATATTTTTTGGCTAGGGAATTGTGGAATTAACATGTTGATGAACCATGATAGAGAACATTCTAAATTTATAACTCTTTTAGATGATGATGCAAACATATCTCTTAATGGGTTTCCTTCATGTTGTTCTTTAGCTTCAAGTTGTCTGAAAGAAACTGATCTTCTAGAACTATAGAGTTATAGATTTTGAGTACTAACCGCAATGAACCAGACGTTATTGGCTCTTATACCAATTTGTTATAGGGGTCTTGGGCACAAAGTTTTCTATTATTAAGTCTCTTCTCTCTGATCAATGCATGAATCATGAATCTTTACATGAGAGTTCTAGTAGGATTATGCACGAGCATGAGAGTAAATAAATCACTGTAAAAATTGTCAAAACTACCAGATAGTAAATGCATCTGTAGTTAATATGCCCTATCTATAGATGAAAGTAAGAAAAAGAAAAGAAAAAAAGAAGGCTAAACAATTAAGAAGACAAGGGCAGAAAGAATATCCAAAAAAGAAGAAGAAGAGGAACCAGGAAAGGGTACTATAAGTATGCCCCGAAACACACTTTTATAAACCTAAGCACACTCATCTACAAACACAAAAAAAAAGGATCGGTGGAATAAATTGACTTGTTGGCTTTGTGGCCAACCAGGACAAACTTCAAATCGTTGCCCCTCATAGATGAATTTAAGAAAATCATATGGAAGAAATCTTTCGAAGCAACAAAGAAGAAAAAACAGTAAATATAGAAAGCATGGTGTCAAACACATGTTACAAATGTTGTTCTAAAAAACACAAGTCCGAAAATTTCCCCAACCTCTCACATAGAGAAGAAATACAACAACAACAAATATGCTCAACTTTAGAACCCTTTGAATATTCTTCCTCAGAATCCTCTAATAAAGAATTGAATATGGACATGAATGAATGTAATTGTATTGATTTAGAAAACTACCAATCTGAATGAAGCACTGAATCAGAAAGTTCTTCTGACAAAGACTTTTTCTCTAAGCCAAAACAAAAGGTTCTCATGGCACATACCATAAATGATGTCAAGGAAAAGTTACTTGCTCAAATCAGAACATTAGAATAAGGAGAAATGAAAGAAAAGTTACTTAAAACTTTTTTTAGTATGATGCAAAAATACTAGGGAAGCAGTAGTATAATTGCTTTAAAAATTGAATCCAAGGCATTATTAATTTATGCCTCTTTTGAAACAAATCCAAGAGCCTTCCAAAGTAGCCAACAAATATCTAAGGCTAGATCCTTAATATTGGGAGAAGTCAGCCAAGAAATTGATCATATTAAGAAAGAAATTGCCTCCCTAATAACAAAGATCTCTAAGCTAGAAAAAGGAAAGGCACCTCCAGAAGAAAATGATGAATATTCTACCAACCCAAATGTTGAAATATTTGAAGGAAAAATAGATGACTTTATGGATTTTACAAATATGAGAGTCATGACCATCCAATATCAACAATATTATCAACATCAAGTTATGTTGGATATGTGTATTAATGGTGAAATGTTCTCCCTAAAGACACTTATTGACTCAGGAGAAAATGTCAGTATACTAAATTCAAGGATAATACCTACAAAATAATCGTTAAAGTCATTCATATAGGTAATTGGGTTAGGGAACAAATATATATTATATGAAGCCCCTCAAGCTTCTACTTGATTCAAAGAACATTGTATAAAACTAAAATTTGTTGTTATTAACATTCCTATTGATTCCATCTTAGGAAATGTATTTTTGGCAATTGTAGAGCCACATGGATAAGCCAAACTGAAAAATGGAAAGGTTGGAAACTTTATATCTGTACCAAGCTCAAATGGTAAGTTTCAAACAATAAAGCTACCTTTTATTACTACTCTGATTGTATCTACTATGGTACATGCAATGCAAGAAATTGAGAAAGATAGAAATAAACTAGAAGAGATCAAAGAGCTAAAGACTAACATGAAAATAGGAGACTATCTTCAGACTGTTATAATCAAGCAAAGGATCTCAAGTTTTCAGATCACAAACAGAAAAAGAATGTTGTGACGAAGAACCAAATCCCTTCTGGCATAGGAAAATACATTATGTGGAATTACCATATAAGGGAGAATATGGAGGAAAGCCTTTTAAGAGTAGAGAAATTCCCATGAACAAGGAATACAAATATCTCTGTCAAAAAGAAATAGAACGCCTGTTAGAAAGAAGACTAATCGGAGAATCTAACAATCCTTGGAATTGCTATGGCTTCTATGTCAATAAACATTCATAATAGTTAAGTGGAGTTCCAAGATTATTCATAAAATACAAACCTTTAAATATTGTTCTTTTAGATGGTACTTACCCTATTCCTCATAAAGGGAGTCTGCTACCAAGGATTGTAGGGGCTAAAGTATTTTCCAAATTTGATATTAGATTAGGTTTTTGGCAAGTCACAATTTGAGAATCCAATAAATTTAAAACAACTTTTAGTGTCCCAACAGGACACTATGAATGGAATGCGATCCCTTTTGGGCTAAAGCATGCTCCCTCCAAATTCCAAAAGGTCATGGACATGATTTGTAAACCATATTTTGATTGGTTATTGGTATATATTGATGGTGTGCTTATATTCTCCAAAAATGTCCATGAAGACTTCAAGCATGTTCAGAAATTTGTATAATTGGTAAAAAAACAATGGGTTGGTTCTAAGCAAGAAAAAGATTGAACTTTTCCAGAAAAGTTTCTAATTCTTAGGCCACACAATTAAAGATAGGCAAATCACATTGCGAAAGCATGCTATAGAATTTGCTGTTAAATTTATAGATATTATCACTGACAAAACTCAGTTGTAGAAATTTTTGGGATGCTTGAACTATGTGAGCTGTTTTTATAAAGATTGGGCCAAATATAGAATATTACTTAATCAAAGGTTACAAAAACATCCACAGCCATGGTCTCAAGCACACATAGATTCCATCAAAAGAATAAAAAATAACGTAAAAACTCTCCCTGTTCTTCATATTGTTGATGAATATTCTTTCAAAATTGTTGAAACAAATGGCAATGACGTGGGGCAGGGAGGAATTCTAAAGTAGAAGAAGGAATGAGAATAGCAAGTTGTCCACTTTCTCACAGGAAACTGGAGCCCATCTGAAAAGAACTACTCTACTATAGAAAATGAAGTCAAAAGCAACATGGAACCGCATTGACAAATATGATGTCCACCTAATCCATAAAATGTTTCTTTAAAGGCCTAATGCCTCTGCACTAAAAAAATTCCTCAACAAAGACATAAAGAAACGTAGAGAAGATAAGTTTGAAAGGTGGCAGGCTCTGTTTGCAAATTTTGACTTTGAAGTGTAACACCTTAAAAGAGAAAAGAATTGTTTACCTGACTTTTTGAGTAGAGAATACCTCAGTCAGAAAAATAATGTCATGTTAATAGTAACAGAATGGGATCCTTCCCAGCATACAAAAATTCTAAGAAGCATTCCTGATGCACAAAGTTGGGAAGAATATTGCACAAGGTGGAAACCTAAATTGCAGCTAAGAAATATAAAGATACTAGATGTAAACCTATAATCTCATGCATATATACAACATCTAGTACCAAAAAGAAAGATCTACCTGAAAGGTAGGAAGCAGATATATGACATGGTGTATCAATAGATTATGTTAGCTACTCATTTGGCCGAAGAATCCCTAAGCAAGGATTTCGGGATATCAATGTAATCTGGATAGAAGGACGCAGTCAAAAAAGAGTCTTCAATTAATTTTTTGCTATCAATCGAACCAGATGGTCAAGATGGTATGATATGTTTAGAATGTGGCCACAAGGTGATCCAACAATTCTCTTCCCATATACTATTTATAATTTCTCAAACTACAAGAAACTATGGTAAGATATTATGAATGTAGATGGGAAGGATGAAACTCATTATACGAGAGTAAAATTTGGAGCTACACGGACTACAAAAAGATAGATATAGTGTGAATGGTTTCAACAATGGTGGGTTGATTTTGGTATTAACAAAATAGCTATGGACCCTCTCTTATTCTAAAAATATTTTCAAACATAATGTAATGAGTGTCGATTCTTAACTAATTATTGGGACATTCCTTGTAAAAAGCTTGGGGATTTAAAAAATGACCCAAACATTGGAATTCTTTCTTACTTTATGAAAAGACAACATGGATTGTTGTCATGACTAAGATAAAACACCAATTTTTTGTAAGAAAGCAAATTATTGTACAAAGAATATATACAAAGGCTTGGGAATCATGTAGATATTCGAAGATTAGGTTTCTAGGGACCACACCCTTGGGAGGCTAATAAAGGTTTTCATGGACTTATCCTAAAAAGCATATACTATGTAATAATGATTTCTAGTCACAGGACTGCACGTGACTAGTTTTCACATGGGATTTACTACTTAAAAGTCTCCACTATGTAGATATCTTATCTTCTACAGTTTAATGTAATAAATATTGTAAAGTTCTCTTTGGGATTTATTCAAATCATCCACTATGTAAACTTGTACCAAGATCCTTTCCAGTCATGAGACTTGAAGCACTTCTCTGACTTTTTGTGCGATTTGACCTACATCTCAATGACTGATGGAGAATGGTACTTAGTCTGTCTCCTAGATTGTTGAATGATGGTCTCCTCAATCTCATATATAAGGAGAGAGCTAAGCTCATTTAAGGAATTCAGAGTTAAGTGTGAGTGGGAGTTTTGGTGTTTTATTTTTTAGTCTGAGAAGAAATTTCTTGCTTTCATATCCTTAGAGTTCGGATATGAGAATCCTCCACATAAGAGTGAGAGCTATGGTGAGAACCTAAGTTGCAAGATTCTTAGGATTGGAGTCTGTCAAGTGTGTTTTAGCCATTAAAGATCTGAGGCAGAGTCTGTGAAAGGCTAGGAAGACTTTAGATAGCTTCTTTCTTGTCAAGTCAGAACATGTGATAAGAGAATAACCAGTCTATCTCTGGGAAAGAGCTATAGAAACTCCATAAAAAATTGTAAGAAAAATATTCATAATAATATGAGTATCCATTTGTGAGTTGAACTTCCAATTGAGTAATTTCCTATTTTCCGCCTATGTTATATTTTACGTTGAGGTAGTATATGTGAGACAAGAGGTTAAGTTGAGGTTCGCCAAAGGTTCGCAGAGGTCTAAGGAACACCAGTACATTAAAGGCAGGAGGTTGTGTGAAAGATGCTAGAGTGTAAAAGATTAGATGTTCGTGTATGGGTTCATGTAAAGTTTGATGTATTGATCACAAAGAAGAGACTCAACAATAGCAGGCTTCGTTTCTGAAGCCCTTGCAACAAATTGGTATCAAAGCCAGTAACATTTGGTTCATTACAGTTAGTACTCAAAATATATGTCTATAAAATGGATAGTTCTACAAGATCAATTTCTTTCAGTGAGATTGAAGCTGAAGAACAAGCTAAGGAAAACCCATTAAGAGATATGTTTGGATCATCATCTAAAACGATTATAAATTTTGTAGAACCTGGATATTTAGAGAGTCAACATTCACCTAAGTGATGTTTTCCTAGTATCTCCTCTACAGAAGTATATGTTGATCTATCTATGTTCCATCTTAAAGATGTAAGTAGAATATATATCAAAGAAATTATTAGTCAGATACAAGAAAACTCTAATTCTGTAAAAATATTTTCTCTACTTGACACCAAAAAACTTCAAAATGAAGCCAAGTGATTAGGAACCAAATATCTACACTTGGGATGTATAAGGATAGTGATCAATCCCCTAGTACATATAGGGCTGAATAATTTAGTGTTATCCTCTCTCATAAAACAATACTAAATCGAAAAATAAATAAATAAATTAAATATTCCAAGTTAGGAATTTGTGCCTAACTCTTGGGTTGTTCCTCTAAAATAGGAGTTAGTTTAGGTAACTCCTATATTGGTGTGTGTCTGGTGAGAAATTATCTCAACCAAAAGTGTCTAAGATAGCACACAATATCTTGAGAACATTGTCTCTCATCTATTTATTTGTAACACTATATTCAATTATTAATAATAAAAAAATGAGAATGAAAATGTGAGAGGAAGTAGCATGAGGCTTATGCCTTTTCCACCTATATTTTTGTATAGTTTCATATCTATGTTTATTGCAATCTGTTTATGAGTTGTATTAATATGTATTATTTAGTTCCTTCCACAGCCATATATTGGACATATAATAAGTATTCAAATTCATTAATAGGAGGGATGGTTGCTCCATTATCAAATGGACCATTCTACTTTCATTGTTATCGAAATTTTTCCGTCTATACCTTTGTCGAACATATCAAAGATATTTTGCAACTCCGAATCCAAACAATGGGGTTTCATATGAAGAAGAAAGGAAATATTATATCCATCCAAACTTGTGGTTGTTTTAGACATACCAATACCCTCTATCATGTTTCTCTCCATGCTCCCAGTAAAGAAACAAAATCCACTGTGGTTGTTCTAACGGATGTCCAAAACCAAAAGTTAGAACACCAAATTATCAAATGGGAAGACTTATGTTTCCTAGAAAATTGGGTTGTAGATAAACCAAAACCCCCTACAATGCAAAAAATTACTTCTACTGATATAAAAGAAGGACCATCATCTCCTGTAGTGTCTTTTCCTAGAATATCTACAATAGATCCTAGAAGAATTGATTTAGCCTTCAAAGATTCATCTATATATAGATATCCACAATATATTGGTATTGCGAGCTCTTCCACCATCATTAAATTTCCAGCATATGGATTTATTTGAATATGCCTACATTGTAAACTTCGCCTCTCTGCAAGTTATGTGTCCAAACTCCAATCAAAAAGTAAATCTCAGTAGTCTTGCCAACTTTGTTATACATCAGAACCATCACCCCAAAATAAGAGAATCCCCACTGACAACTTCTATAACTCCCTGTCCTAATCAGAAATGTTCTGATATTTCATTCGCACAAGATTTTGATCATGTGATGATGATTCATGAACGTTCTCCCTTGGAAAATGAAGATCCTAGCCTTAAAGAAATATTTAGCAAAATGAATCCCTCTGGTATTCCTCTATATGGTCTAGGATATCTACAACAACTAGATGACCCGATCCCTCAGTCTAGATTTAATAATTTTGTGCCTCCTGATTGTAAGAAGCCTACAAAACCAAAAATCCATAAATTATTCTCAGTTGTGGAAGGATTTAAAAAGTAGACGATTGACAATTAGTTTATAAAAAATATGCTAAATTGGGATCTATATATGCATCCTGAGGCTTAAAGTTTTGACTTTAGTACTCCATATCCTGAAAATATCAGACTATCATATGAATGGAAGACATAGATGAAAAAGGAAAACATTTGGTTATCCTTTTATGAATCGAAAGGAAAATTGGAAAAAACAGATGTGCATATGGCAGATGCTCAATCATCTTTAGCAAAACATGCTTGGAGTACTATAGATAGTAGCAAAATTGAAACTCCTACCACCTTTCCTCCTTACAAAGGCATTATATTTGGAGAAGCACAAAACATTGATAAAGCCATTCCCTTGGTCTTAAAGGATGATAATGCTCTTGGCATTGATGGTAGGATATAGAAAGTCAGTGAACTGATAAACTGGACTAGCATGGAAGTAAAAGGGTTGGAAATGTGTTGTGTAAAGACTACTGAAGTAAACGAAAATTTTGATAGCCTACAAGCTTTTGTAAATAGCATCAACATAAATTTGATGATGTAAATTACACTACTACAGTGCTAAAAGGCTTTGTCAAATAATCTTTAACAAGAATTCGAGATGTTGAAAAGAAAATCGATATAGGGAAACAATCTACACAAGAATCCATTGAAGAATTATCTCAAAATTTTGATAGATTACATATAGCCTCCAAAGAAAATCCTATTCTTGTTTCTTCTCTATTTAAGAGAACTGTAAATATTTAGCATCCTATCAAACCTATTGATAATTTTCCTTTTCTTCTCCCAAAAGAAACAACAAAATAAAAATATGAGCCCATAAATATTTTTTCTCTGTTCAAAGAAACAAAACAGTCTGAGAGCTGAGAATCCCATATTTTCCCCATCTATGAGCCTCTCCAAAGCAAGTATACTGGGTATCCTGCAGCAGATCTCAGTGTAAGAGGGAAACTCCCTGAAACATACGGTTTCCTTCCTGAATAACATAGAGAGTAGAATATTGACAATTTGAGTGTTGATGAGATAAGGAGAATGATAGACCTAATGTTTACTGAATATAAGATTATGTGCCTTAAAGAGAAGACTGAAATAGAAGCTTGTAAATCTATCATTCAATGTTTTACTGGAACATTATTAAGATGGTGTGAAAAAGAGTCATCACCAGCATTGGTAATAAAAATGGAAAATGAAATATTGAAGGATGAAGGGGGAGATGTCATCCATAATGTTGATGGTGACCCACAAAGAAACATGATTGGGGCCTTAACCTCATTCATTCTAGAACATTGGTGTGGAGGAGAAATTAAAATTGCAAATAATCATGAAATGATTCTCATGAACATTAAATGCAACAAAATGTCCCAGTATGAAACCATTCATAGGGACTGGATTTGAAAAATATATGAGGTCAAAGATAGTAAAAACATGTTATGGAAACAAGCCTACTTAGTAGCTTTGCCTTCAAAATTTGTTGATTATCTCAGACAGCAAGATATTTTTCAAATGCCTTTTGAATCCTTCACTTGGGGAGAAATATATAGTATCATAACCAGATTTTTCCTAGGATTATGCACAAGCATGAAAGTAAATAAATCACTACACAAATTGTCAAAACTACCATATAGTAAATTCATCTGGTTATGATACTGTATATTCCCCCCCAAGTGAAGGATTCAAAAGGCATTTGAAAAACATCTTGCTGTATGGGATAATCAACAAATTTTGAGGGAAGAGCTGCTAAGTAGACTTGTTTCTGTAAGATGTTTTTACTATATTTGACCTCATATATTCTTTGAATCCAGTCCCTATGAAAGTCTTCATATTCAGACATTTTGTTGCATTTAATGTTCATGAGAATCATTTCATGCTTATTTTCAATTTCAACTTCTCCTCCACACCACTGTTCTAGAATTAATGAGGTTAATTCCCCAATCATGTTGCTTTGTGGGTCACCATCAACATTATGGATCATATCTCCCTCTTTATCCTTCAAGATTTCAGTTTCCATTTTTATTACCAATGTTGGTGATTTCTTTGTTTCTGAGTATCTTAATAAGGTTCCTATAAAACATTGAATGATAGATTTATAAGCTTCAATTTCATTCTTCCCTTTAAGGCACATAAGCTTATATTTAGTAAGCATTACGTATATCATTTTCCTTATTTGAGTAATACTCAAATTGTCAATATTACACTCTTTGTGTGATTCAGGATGTAAACTGTGTGTTTCATGGAGTTTCACTTTTCCGTTGAGATCTAGTTCAGGGTACCTAGTATACAGTCTTTGGAGAGGCTCATAAATGGGGAAGAAATGGGATTTTGAGCATTCACATTGTTCTTTTTATTTTCACAGAGACGAAAGAATTATGGGCTCATATTTTTCTTCAGTTTTTTCTTTTGGGAGAAGAAAAGGAAATTTATCAATAGGTTTAATAGGATGTTGGATATTTACAGTTCTCTTAAATAGAGAAGAAACATGATTAGGCTTGTCTTTGGAGGCTATATGTAATCTGTAAAACTTTTCAGATAATTCTTCAATGGATTCTTGAGTAGATTGTTTCCCTATATCCATTTTCATTTGAACATATTCAATTCTTGTTAAAGATTTTTTGACAAATCAATTTAACATTGTAATAGAGTAATTTACATCATTCAAAGTTCTATTGATTCTATTTACAGAAACTTGTAGGGTATCAAAATTTTCTTCTACTTATGTAGTCTTTGCACAACTCATTTCGAACCCTTTCACTGTTGTGTCAGTCCAGTTTATCTTTTCACTAGCTTTTGCTATCCTACCATAAATCCTAATATCATTATCATCCTTTAAGACCAAGGGAATGGATTTAGCACTATTTCGTGCTTCTCCTAACATAATGCCTTTGTAAGGAATAAAAGTTGTAGGAGTTTCAATTTTACTACCATCTATAGCAGTCCAGGCAGGTTTTGCTAAAGATGATTCAACATCTTCCATATGTACATATGTGCTTTCCAATTTTCTTTTCCATTCATAAAAGGATAACCAATTTTTTTCCTTTTTCATTTATATACTCCATTCTTATGATAGTCTAGTCTTTTCACGATATGGAGTACTAAGGTCTATAACTTCAGCCTCATGATGGGTATATAGATCCCCATTTAGCATATTTTTTATCCATTGATTATCAATCGTATGCTTTTTACATCCTTCCATAACTGAGAAGAATCTGTGTATTTATGGTTTTAAAGGGTCTTATAATGAGGAGGCACAAAACTATTAAATCTGGACGGAGGGAATAGGTCATCTAGTTGTTCTAGATATCCTAGATACCGTATTGAGGCATACCAAAGGGACACATTTTTCTGGACATTTATTTAAGATCATAATCTTCATTTTCCAAGGAAGGAAGTTCATGAATCATCATCACATGATAAGAATAACGTGGGAATGGAATATCAGAACATTTCAGATTAGGACAGGGAGTTACATAAGTTTTCTATGGGGATTTTCACGTTCTGGGGTGATGGTTCTGATGTATAAAAAATTCAGCAAGACTACTGAGATTTACTTTTTGATTGCAGTTTGGGAACATAACTTGCAAAGAGGTCAAGTTTACAATCTAGGCATATTGAAATAAATCCATATGCTGGAAATTTGCAGATGGTGGATGAGAGCTGGTAGTATCAATATATTGTGGACCTATGTACATAGATGAAGCTTTGGAAGCCAAATAAATTCTTCTTCGATATATGGTAGATATTCTAGGAAAAGACACTACATCATATGATGCTCCTTCTTTTATATCAACATAAGTGATTTTTTTTGTATTTTAAGGGGTTTTGGATTATCTACAAATCAATGTTCTAGGAAACTTAAGTCTTCCAATTTGATAATTTGGTGTTTTAACTGTTGATTTTCGTCATCTATTAGAAAAACCACAAATGATTTTGATTCTTTACTAGCAGCATGGAGGACAACAAGATAGAGGGTTTTCATATGTCTAAAAAAACCACAAGTTTTGATGGCTATAATATTTCCTTTCTTCTTGATATTAAAGCCCATTGTTTAGATCTGCAGTTGAAAAATATATTTGATATGTTCATCAAACGTATAGATAGAAAATTTGGATAACAATCAAAGTATACCAGTCCATTTGATAATCGAGCAACCATCCCTCCTATTAATGAATATGAAAAGTTATTATGTGTCAAACCTCTAATTGTGGAAAGCAAAAAAGTATGCAACCCTCTATGTACTAGGTGATTGATCCTGATTCTTATACATCCCAAATGTAGATATTTGGTTCCTAATCGCTTTGCTTCATTCTAAAGTTTTTTAGTTTCAAGTAGAGAAATTGTTTTTATAGAATCATAATTTTCCTGTATTTGACTAATACTCTCTTTGATAGATATTCTAGTTACAACTTTAAGATGGAAAATAGACGGATCAAAATATACTTCTATAGAGGAGATACTAGGTGAACACGACTTAGGTGAAGGTTGAATCTCTAAATATTCAAGTTATGCAAAATTTATAGCCCTTTTAGATGATGATGCAAGCATATATCTTTGTTGGTTTTCTTCAGCTTGCTCTTTAGCTTCTTGCTCTCTGAAAGAGATTGGCCTTCTAGATCTATACATTTTATAGACATGTATACTTTGAGTACTAACCACAATGAACCATACATTACTAGCTCTGATACCAATTTGCTACAGGGGCTTCAAACATGAAGCTTTCTATTGCTCAATCACTTGTCTGTGATAAACGCATGAACCTTTACATGAAGTCATACATGAACCTCTCATCTTTCACACTCTAGCGTCCTTCGCATGTCCTCCTACCTTTAACGAACTGGTGTTCCTCAGATCTCAGAGAACCTCCGACGAACCTCAAGCGAACCTCTTGTCTCACAGATACTACCTCAAAATACAATATAACATTGGCAAAAAATAGGAAGGTACTCACATGAAAGTCCAACTCAGAAATGGATACTCATATTATTTATGAAGATTTTTCTTACAATTTTTGCAGAGAAATGCTATAGCTCTTTCCTAGAGATAGACTACTTAGGCTTTTATCAAACATTGCGACTTGACAAGCAAGAAGCTATCTAAAGGCTTCCTGGCCTTTCATAGACTCTGTCTTAGAGCTTTAATCTCTAAAACACAATTGAAAGACTTCAATCCTAAGAATATGGCCACTTTAGGTTCTCACTAGGGCTCCCACTCTGATGTGTAGGCTTCTTAGATCCAAACTCTAAGGATATGAAAGAAAGAACCGTTTTCTCAGACTCAAAAAAGAAAAAACACCAAAAATCCCACTCACTTTGTATAGGACATTGAGGAGACTAGCATACGACAATCTAGTAGACAAATTGAGTACCATTATGCATCAGTAATTGATATGTGGGTCAAATCCCAGCAAAAGTTGGAGAAGAGCTATGAGTCTTGTGACTAGAAAGGATCTTGGTACAGGTTTACATAGTGGATGATTTGAACAAATCCGACGGAAATCTTTACACTCTTGATTACTTTAAATTGTATAAGATAAGGTATTTACATAGTGGAGACTCTCAAACAATAAATGCCAAGAGAAAAATGGTCACGTGCAGTGCTTTGACTAGACATCATTATTACGTATTGGATGCTTTTTAGGATAAGCCGACAAGAACAGTTATTAATCTCCCAATGGTGTGGTCCCTGGTAATCTTATCTTAGAATAGCTACATGAGTCCCAAGCCTTTGTATATATTATTCGTACAATCATTGGCTTTCTTAGAACAATTTGGTGTTTTATATTGTTCGTTACTAATTACTTCCACTAATAAGTCTAGAAATTTAAAGATATTGTTTGGTTAGAGACTTATAAGGAATGAGAATGCCGCATACATCAAAACTAATATTATAATTACTTCCACTAATAAATCTAGAAATTTAGAGATATTCTTTATTTAGAAACTTATACTTTTGATATCCAACCATAATTTCCCATTATATTTATTATAATTAAGAGTATGCAAAAAGCTATAAACTCTATTATAATAAGAATGTAACAATTATTATTCCTA
>APFE030640672.1:0-11760 GCA_000404065.3 Pinus taeda | reverse complement strand
ATTTAATTGAAACAAAGGGTATAACTTATTTTGAGATTATTACCAAGCTTTAATATGTGACTACTACTAAAAATATCCTAGGCTATTTTGTGAGGTAAAATTTCTATAACACTCATAATAATTATTCAAAATTGAATAAAAATTCTAGAATCCCTATTTGAAAATATACATGTTATCCACATCACTAAAATATTATAAATAAAGATCTTCAATTTGTGTCTATGTATGTGTGTGTGTGTGTGTTTGTGTTTCATATTTTATCAGTTAAAACTTATTAATTCATTTATAATGTAGTACTTCACCTTGTTGATAGTTTTCATATCTTTTATACAAAACATTTAATAAATATTAAGCATAATAGCCAAGAGGGATGAAATCTCTAAATTTCTAAGCCTCATTTTTTCAAATGTAATCATGTAAAAGAGGTTTAAATCTCTAGAGATTTGATCTCTCTAGAATATTGAGAAATCCTATGTTAATAAGGATCTATGTTGGTTCATTGTATATATGCTAATTTGATTTTGATAATGGAAGGAATTACACATGTCCTTCATTTTGAGCAACATGACAATATAATGTTTTAGGGATAAGAAAATTTAACATTCGATTGCTCTATTAGTGTATACATATTTTACTTTTGAGATATTCTACTCAACTTTCACATTGAAATTTTTTATTTTTGACCTACATTTTCCACAATATTAGTATATTATTAAATACATGTATCACTTATATTGGGAAACAAAAAGCTTATCTACATCGAATATGAACTCTTGGATTTTTAGAATTATATTAAGTTGGGGGGTGAATTAATATAATGATAATGTTTGCATATTTAAATATAGTAAAATAGATAAAAAAAAATAAAAATTGATATCATAAACTAGACAAGAAACATAAGATATATGTGGGAATCCTTATGAGGCAACACAAAAAAATCTATTTACAGAAAATATAATTTAGGCACCAAACTATTATTACATCAGTTTGTAGGCATCAATTTATAGGTGATTACCAATACAATCTTTTTCTTTGGAAACACCAACCTACTGGAGCCACCAATCCACATTCCTTTTTAGGTACGGACCTATATAAGACAACAATCCCTTATGTTTCTTAGTAGGCACCAACTTATTTTACATTAATTTTATCTACTAGTTTGTAGGAAAATTCTATAGGAGACAAATCCCCTCAACTATATAATTCATAATTTGATTATCTTTGGTTCACTGATCTTACTTACTTTCTTGTAGCTACCTCATAAACAAATTTTCTTTTTTAACACTTCACTCCCTTCACTATGAAAACTTCTCTTTGTTGCTCACCACTCTCAAACTTCGCTATAGACCTTAAACCTTTCCCATAATCCCACACTTCTTTTTGGATCATTATCGCTCTTCTCATCAGTCTTCCACATAATAGTAGATCATTCTCACTATTCCTATTGTTCTAAAAACTCCTATCATGATACTCATTTTGGTGCACATGTTCACATCCCCACACTTCCTTTCACGATCATAAAATTTTTGCTTTGAGCTAAATAAATTTAAATATGTTTCCTTTTATTGAACCTCCTTCAAAAAGTTGTTGTGAAAATTATCTCCATGTTACATAAAGCTCCATTTTGGCACAACCAATTTGAAATTAACCTAAAATCTGGGAAATGTTTGGGATGATTTAACACTAAGCAACCTCAAAGAACCAAAATTCCTTTGGACCTTTGATGGGAGCAAAAATTTGTTCAAAATGTGAAATATTTACAATGAGTGGGATCATCATTTGATATATATTAGGCTATAGTGTGTTAAGAACATAGTTTTTAATGTCAACAATCACGTAGAACCATGCATTGTGACCAAGATATTAGGTGTTAGGGCATTAAAAAAACTTAAACATGCTTTCCTAAACATTACTCTAATATTCTATGGTTTTATAGGAATTAATCCCTCATGTAATGTATGTCAAGCAGTTAGGACCAAACAAAGTAACTACATACCTATGTTATGTGGTGATTGGGTGTTCAATTTCAAAATTCCACCCAAATATTCTGGGACATTTAGGGTCTCATAACATGAAATGTTTTATCACTTGTTGATGATTTATTTCTCTTATCAATATTTCCAAATCATAGATATTGAGTTAAAAATTAATAGATAGAGAAACCCACTCTGATATTCTATGTCTTCAGGGCCTGATTATCCTACCACATCATTCTTCCAAAAGCCAATCATAATCTCACACGTGGCCTAACGTAACATATCCTCTACCTTGTGGTTCTACTTGCACCTTCCATATGTCACTTTCTTCTACATAATTTACATGTCCAAAAATGCCAAAATTGGTTGAAATGTATCCTCTAAGTAATATGAATTTCTCCACCTAGCATGCCACATCACTGATCTTTAACCTATCATGCCACGCCACTACTATACCCATGTCTAGATGGCATATCTTAGGCATCCCAGTATGAGGAAAATATTATAACATTTCCATACTTGATGTTCTAGTGGAAAACACTTATATCTCTTAGATATAAAATACTAAGAACAATGTGAACAAAGGCCTCAAAATTGGCCAACCTCATTGGGTATAAGAAAAATTTATTGGTATTTACACATACAATGCTCTACGTCCTAAAGGATATTAGCCCTTAGGCAATAAATCTAAGCACTTTCTAACTAAAATCTTGACCACGAGCTTAATCATATAGGGTATCGGTGAAAAGAGTGAGCGCTTATATTGAAACACATCTAAAGTTAAATCATATAGTTGGTAGAACAACATATTACAATAGGATTTCTTTCCATTAGGTAATGGTAGACTTGTCACATCTGGCCCCACTAGTGCCACATCAGCAAAATTGGTTTCATATTTCCTCGAGTACTTAGGTGGTCTATGATGGCCATGAAAGGAGGGGAGAGGGGAGGGAATCCTTTCACCAAATTTCAATTTCCTCATTGGTTTTACTATCTAACATTATTTAACATGTCACCCTATAGTTAGTATTCAAGCAAGTTAGGACACCCCAAAATGAATAATGTTCATCAAAAATATAATATGTTCTAATGCATTGATTTGATCTTCATCAATTTTTGCCTTTGCATGTTTATTCTCCATTGTGGATCCAACTAAACTTCCATAATATTAACATCATTGATAATATACATTATACACTTAATTTGGCATTGATTGGTTCAATCTATTCTATACCAAGCGATTTGTACTTCCACCTTGCACTAAAGTAGATGAACACATCTTTTCCAGCAATCTCCCCCTTTTTCACTAATGGAAACCTGCTTAATTTTAGTTTTACTACTAAATGCCAATGGGATCACCCTAGATTCTCCTATTGTAATATCTCCCCCTTTTGAATTGATTTAAAAGGGTTGTACAAGTGGAGAATTACACTCCCACGATAAAAACCTTACCCTTTTATTTGCAAAACTTTTGTGATAAAAAAATTTTCTTGAATGAAGCACATTATATATGCAACTATTGTAAAAAACCCCTAACTATGTGAGAGAAATTCTTCATTTTTCCTACATTTTTCTATTATTACAATTCTTCACTATGTCTACAAGTATGTTATTATTTGCAGTTCCTTTGATTACATCCTGACTCCCCCTATTAGAAACTCATATTACTCTTCCTCTATCTATAAATTCTCTCACTAACTTTAATGGCGTCCCTTATCTATTGTATTTCTTTATGTGTGGAATTGTTTTGTTACTTATGGAAATAACTTCATCCTATGATGTGTCAACAAAAGATAATACTCCATTGGATTTCATTCTTCCTCTTTTTCTATAGCTAGGCTCCCCCGATTAAGTATGCATCTATCCTCCCATGCATGAAACATTTATTCTTCTAAATATCTCCTCCTGGGACTGCTCCCATTGTGCTTGAACATCCTTTTACATCCCCTTTTTTAGACAATTACCCATGAACTTAAATTTCATTTTAACTCTTCCTTTTTGGATTTCTCTTGCTAAGGTTATGCTTTCCTTTATACTAGAATAAATTATTTGAGTATAACTTTATTCTATTTTCCTTATATAAATGGATGTTCCTCTTGAACTAATGTTGATCACTTATTTTAATTTTCATTGTTTGCAGCTTATTGCTCTTTTTCAGAATTGTTTCCCCTTTTCGATATCAAAGTTAAGAATATTATCTCCCTAAACTTATGAATTTATACTAACTAAAATACATCATTTACATTACTTTATTCACACATCATCTTTTTTCCATTCATATCCCAAAACAATTCCACTTAATCATTTTTCTACTATGGCTCACTGCAAAAGGCCTTAATATTATTAATGCGGTATGAAGTGTTTTGGTCCATTTATTTGTTTTTTATGATATTTTATGGATATTACTCCAACATAATATTCTTTATTTCATTTAATCTCATTGATAACAAATACGTTGTTTGGACACTTATCACATTTTGTACTAATGTTCCTAAATTTTCTTTTCTTGTTTGACATCCTTTAGAATATAATGTAAGATAGTAGCCTTGATCAACAATTTGGCTTAAAATCAATAGATTGTCCTTCAAACGTTCCATAAGTAAAAGATTTAGAGTCTTTTTCCTTCCATCATGAAGAGTAATTGTGTCTTTTCCAATTATCCTTCCCAAATAATTATTTCCAAGGGTGATAATCACTACTTTCACTTCCTTTAGGGAGTCAAAATTTATTTTATCTTATGTCATATGACTCCAAAAACAATTATCTATATACCATTAGTTTCAAAGAATGCAACTAGGGGCTAATTCCCCCACTTGGAAACCTCCTTGTTGGCTCATTTACAGCTTCGGTTCATCCTTGATTGCATATTTCTTGACATAAAAAGTCATAATTTTTTCTCACCTACAAATGGCATTTTTCAAGGTCATCCTTATCCCCACAAGTTGGCCCCACTTCATGTAGGCTCACTTGATCAAGAGAAATGAATCGTAACCCCATGTCCACCAATATAAATGCAACATAAGGTAACTTCATTTTCACTTCTCATATCAACACATCATCTTCTCTCTTCTTACTTTTTTGTACAACATATGATCAAAACTTCTTCTCCACATTTGAAATGGTTTTTGGAAACTTTCTTTTCTCTCAATTGATTTTTCTATATGTAATTTTTCCTAGCATTGACTACAACTTTTTTGTAATTTTCTTTCTGCAATTTTTGGGGGATATTTCCTATTTTGGGAAGACCACATCTCTTGGCATAGTATCCATGGTTTTCTAAGAAGCTTAACATGCACTGATTGTATGGTGTGACTTCCACTTTGACCACAACTTCAATGGTATTTTCTCTATCTGACAACATAATTTTGGCATTGTTTTCACCCTCCTTTGATCACCTTGGCAGGTCACATTGAGTAGATATTTGACCAAATTATTTGAAGGTTGTTTGACTGGACCTTGACTAAGGTTGACTTGACTAGTTACTGCACAGAGACTGTTGTTATCTACTTCATAAATTGCAGACAAGGAACAATATTAGTATTCATAAGTTTTGAGCTTCTTTTTTATCAACATTGTACTAAATTAGATATTCTCTCCCTGTTGAAAATTTGATATCAATAAATAAGAAGCATTGGTTGGGTTTCCCTCCTTGTGGGATTTTCTCCTAACAATAGCCTAAATCACTATGCTCATTTTCTTGGCTTGTCTTCTTGTGCACTATTGATGATGTTCTATCTACAATTATTGTCAATGGTTATCTAAAGTGAATGCTAATTCTTTTTTATTAAAGTTTATGATGCTTTTTTTTTTGTAAGCTAACATGTGACCATTCATATTCTATTACTTCGAGTTAGAACCTGTACATGCATACAGTGGCCTCAACCCACCCTGAAGGGAAATTGAGTTTGTTGGCCACCTTAAGTTTTTAAAGGCCATCCAGAAACAAGAAATAATGAGTCTGCTTATCCATGCTAAATATAATAAACATTCAAAGAGACTATTGTTTCCTATCATCATAATGAGCTATAACAAAAGGAGAGCCAACTCTCAGCGTCCTAACTAATAGAACCTTATAAATAACTCAAAATATTAGTCTGCCATGGCACTCAGCTGGTTTCCTTCTTCCTTTGTTGCGAGAGCGATCTTCTTTATCTGTTACTAAGTCTCATCAAGCTTGATATCCTCCATAAGGAGGGTTATCTGAAGGTTCTTCATCTCTTTTTTCAGATTTGGGATGGCCTGGATTAGTTCTGCCATCTCCATAGCTACCTGTTCCATAGATTTTGCCAGTAGCCTCTTCATTACCCATTAAACATGAAGGGCCTTCTTGTACAGGGACATGTGCCCTTTAGTGTTTCCTGGATCCGGCAACAGATACTCCCAGTCTTCCATTTCAGGCTCCGACTGCTCCTGCGTAGCCTCTTCCTCCAATTGTTGGATTATCTTCTGAATATCAACATTTGTTTCTTCGCTATACGCCCTCTTCACATACTAGACCTGATGTTTCAGCTTCTTTCTGCCACATCTTTTACCAACCGGCGGTAGGGAGCTTCGCTCCTGGTTCTCAGCCTGACATCCTCTTTCTCGTCCTCTACGGCCCCTTCCCAATCCTGCGCCAGCTTTATTGTCCTCCTTCACCTTTCTTCCCTGACCAGTTATGCCGGCGGGGGCACCAAGGCAACCTTCCTCTCCTTGCCCTCTGGCTTTCTTCTCTCGATTCCTTGCTTCTTTTGGTTGCCTGTCCTCATGAGGCCTCCCTTTCCTCATTCCACTTCTCCCCATCTACACTTGATAGCCCTATTTTGGGTTATATGTCTCCTCTCCTTCTTTCCTCCCCTCCATACCCAGCTGATTTTGTTCCATTTCTTCCCAGGAGTCAACCTTGTTTCCTTCCTTCCTCGTAACGCTTCCTCCCTTGCTCACATTGTTTGCTTCCTTCCTCATTCTTCTCTCTATTGCATTTCGTTTGGGTTTTCTAGGGATGGGTGGTTGATCCTTCTGCTATCTCTTTCCTACTTTATTCCTTTCTCTGGTTTCCAAATCCTTACTCTTATCCACGCTCCCACCAAGGGAATTAACTGAGTTCCTTCCCTCAATTCCTTTATCTTGCCACGTGTCCTTATTCTACTGCACCACCTCCCTTTGCCTCCTTCGTTTTCCATAATCACCCACTCCTCCTCGGCTTAATTCTATGCCAGCTAACCCATGTCCCATCACTGGAGCACTACCTCTTGCTCCACTTCTGGCTTTCATAGCTCCGTCCCCGCTGCTCTTTGAAATTATACCCTGTCTGTAGACCATCCTATCCACCTACAGTATTCTCCATGTGCAAGGTGGCTTATCATAGCCCCTCCCTGCCATCGCACTAATCACCCTCTTCGCCACCGTTTTCACCCCGATCGGGGATAATTTTATGATGATTATTATTGAAATTTGAAGTAGAATTATTATTGGGCTAATAAGGCATTGAAGTAATTCTTTCAAGCGTAGAACACACTATAAAATTTAGCACGAAACCAAAGCTAAGGTAAAGACAATCGCAAGAAAGAAGTAAGCAATCATTGCTGGAATACTTGCCGAAGTTGAAGAAGGATTGTTGGAGAAGTCTCCATGGTTGTTTCCTCTTATTTCAAGATTGAGGATAAGCTCGATGAGAGGTCATATTATCATTCTACGAAGATGAGTCATGATTTGACCTTGGAGGAACATGGAGTGTTCGATTATGTGAAAGAAACATTAACAACTGGTTTTCTTCATTTTCAGGACATAGAGATAGAGTAAATTTCTCACACTTCTCTTTCTTCCTTCTCCATATCTTTGTTCTATTATTTCCATTTCTCACAATATCTTATTTTGTAATTTGAATGAGAGTCATGAATGTACTTATTATACAATCATACGCTTCATTCCAAAAATTATTGCATTGGAAACATTCGACATTATTTAATAAGAGTCTGAATGAATTGTGATTTTTGATAGGATTCTCATTAGAACTTTGGGGTTGCTACTCACATGTCCATTCCTTTGGATATTACATGATACAACACTCTTATTCTTCATATAATCATTTCACCTATACGCTCTAGAGTCTATTGCCTTATGACCAAAATTATGACATGAAAAGTAATGGCCCTTGTATGTAAAAGGCCTTCTTGGGGGAATTGAGCCTTTGAATCCATTCCTGAGATTGAGTTAGTATTTGCTTGCTTTCCTATTGTTTTTTTCTCTCTTTTGTGAATTAGGTATATATTTGTCCTTTACCTCCTTTCTTATGCTATTTGTATTGTTGACGCTTCATATTTAAGCTAATCATTGTCTTCGTTTCTTACTTTTCTAACACTTTTGTAAGATCTTTTGTAGACATTAAAGTAGCTTTTGGGTTCTTCTTTCCATTTCCTCTATAATGTCATTAAACATGTCTCTTCCTTCATAATTTCATGATAACAAATACCTATTTTAATAAAAAGAGATCTCTCACAACAACAAAAAAAATATCATTTAAAATTTCATAACTATTTTCACACTTCAAATTTTGATTCAGCTAATAAATACTTTAATATTATAAAATTAATAATTTCAAAATTATAATTAAATTAATACATACTATATAGTTATTTACTTTTATAAAAATATTTTAAATTTCTTAACATTGATGTTTTATTATTTAGAATTATTGATATAAATTCTATTTAAATTGATAATTATGTTATAAAACTTTAACTTAATGAACATTTATTTATAAGATTGAATTGTGATCAATATTTTATATTTTTATAAATTAATAAGCTAAAAATATTTAAATATTTTTAATTCTTAACATTGATGTTTATATAGATATTATTAATGTACACTTGTAATTAATACTGGATAATTATGTTATAAAAATTTAATACTTAATCAACATTTACAGTTTTAAATTTTATAGATTGAAATTTGTGATCACTATTTTAATAGCTATGACAATTGATGCTTGTTGTTATAGACACTGTGTCTTTAATTCTACGGAAAAAAAGTTAAACCGGAAAATGGTCGATTTTAAAATAGATTAAAATTTGTAATTATTTATCGTTTCTTTAGTTTTATAAAAAATTGAACAAGATAGAAGTTTATTTAAAATAAAATTATATATGTTATAATTAAAATAATAATATATATTATATTATATATTAAGTTTTCTCTGTATTGGAATGGTTTATCTAAAATGACTTATAATAAAAATAAAATAAATATTATATATTATATAATTAATAATTATTGAAAAAAATTAAAAAAATATATACTCAATAAGCTTTTAATTTTTGCTTTTAGAATTTTGTTGAGGCATCTTTTATTGTTTCACTATGAAGCGTCATATGCATGGTTTAGTACGTTTTTTTTCCTTCTCCTTCTCTTTCTTCTCGATAATTTATTTTGGATCCTTTTCCTTCTCCTCGATAATCAATTTTGAATCCTTCTGCTACTTTGATCTTTTCCCTAAGATTCCCTCCATTAACCATGAATTTCCACTATGACGTGGTCATGAATTTCCACTATTACGTGGTTACATGTGTATGGGACCCTCTTTATCCCCCTCCGCCATCAGCAGATTTCTCTAACGAAGAAGGAGTTGACCTAAGTCCATGGTTGATGGCGCCTTCGTGGTATGAACTTCTAATTAAATTCTTCCACCAAAGGGTTCTGCATCCAACGGGAGATAATTATCTCAAAATAATCTCTCGTCTCAAATATAATGTCATAACCTTACCTATACTACACATTACTCACATAAAAAAAAAAATTATTTACACTACCTACATAGCTATATAATAATGCCTTCATGATGTTTGACTTGGTTAACAACGGATATGGTTATAAATGCACTGATCCGGCATATCTGTCTTCTGACTATTAACTGGACCTTTGATTGTCCTTGATAACCTTGTATGGTACAATTCATTACATTCGGCGGCAGGTGGGGCGCCTTGGTCGCGACACTTGGAATCTCTGAAACCCTCCATCGATCTGCCGCGTTGAGCCTTGGTTTCGGTAGCTAGGACTTTAATGCTACAGTCCCGCCACCCACTTCTCGGGATCCTCATGTCAATCGGCGGTCAGGATTACTACTAGTGATCTAACGGTGGAGGTTAGACATGCCTTGGGCGGGGAATACATAAGGTTCATTCGTTCTGCTCTCGGTCATTTGCGCTGTTACTCCAGCTTCACAGAGGTAGCTTTTGTTCCGGCGTGATTGCCATGGTCAGGGTGCCATTGCCGTGAGAATTCCTGGTACAGTTTACTGATACCTCGAATGGATTACAGTGACGGCCTGTGGGCGGTGAAACCTTCACGGATCTTTGCCCTATCTCCAACTGCGACAGGTAATATGCCCTCACTTCGTTTCAGTATTGTATTATTCGTTCTTTTCACTGTATTTGTTAGGAGTATGTTTAACTACCTTGTTATTATTTGTGGAACAGGGTAGCAGACCGACAAGGACGCCGTTGCAAGGGCTATTCAGGGTTTCGGCCTTCAGACCTTTAACCAGGTAAGCGCGCTACCCTGTAGGTTGCATTGGTTGATTTCATCTTGGAGTTGAACTCATATTAATCTTCTCTACCAGGGTTTTGTCCATTTCACCATGACTTGGCGCCATGGCCTCACTTCGGCAAAATTTTCCTTTCATTCTCTGTTTACGATTGCTGGGGTTGAAACCCAGGTTGTCGAACGAGTAGCTTGTCATTAGGGTTTGGTGTTGGTTACGGTCTATCGATAGCTCAGATCTGGGTTTGTAATTATTTGTATATACAGTGTAACCATATTGAATGGACTCGGCATCATGGTCGGTTGATGCTTCAGGTTTATGGTTGTTCCCATTGTCGAACAGACCTTGAATGTTCTATAATCCATATTATCTCCTTTACTGTTTTTAATATGTTGCATACTGTTAGCGCACGGTGCCGCTCCCTATGAGCCACCGATACATCATATATTACATATTGTTTATTTATTTTAGTTTCAATGAAATGATCTGAGGGTTTGGTTACGACCTTTCCCTTCCTGGGTTCGCCTTTTATCGGGTTATATGATATACAGGTTAGTGGGTTTGATGTATATTTGTTGATAAAAGACTAAGCCGATTGACGGACTGATGGTAACGATTCTGATGTGATTATCTTTGGTTTAGGAGGCCTGTTACTGTCCCGTAACAGCTCCATTGCTGGCGTTTTACTACCACTCATTGTTAGCTGTAGCTTAGCCTGTTAATGTTCATTTTGGTTCTTCAATTTTCTTGGAGTTAAAATAACTATATTCGCCGTGTGGATGGTATGACCATCGGGTATATCAACCCTTATTTGATAGCATGCGGGGCACCATTCCACCAGGTGGTTCACGCCGGTGTATCGGCCAACCCGATATTTCCATTGTTATGATATTTGACAGTTATTTTAATTATCGTTATATAGTGAGTACAGTATTTCGATTTCTTGTGACCCTTATAGAGTTATGGTTCTTACGAGGGTTTGTACCACTATATCTGGAACACATATGTTTATAAGACAGACATGCATTTATTCTCTTGACTGATATGTTTTCAAGACAGACATGTATTTATTCTCTTAACTGATATGTTTTCAAGACAGACATGTGTATATTCTCTTGACTGTTACCTTCCGTAACGAAACCTCATTCCAAATGTTTCTGTATTTGTTTTGGTTTCTTTTTCAATACTTGCAACAGTATTATGGACAATGTGAATCGCTGCTCGTAGAGTTCTGTATTAGAAGTAAATGGTTACTTCAGATGC
>APFE030640671.1:107849-124638 GCA_000404065.3 Pinus taeda | reverse complement strand
CTCATCATTAGTATAGTTTTCTTGAAAAGGATGCCGGACTTGCTGGTCTGGACCATTTTGTTCTTGTTGTTTGATTTGGGGAATATTTCTTTTGAAGTTTTGGTTCCTATTTTGAGGAGTTGTTTGATTTTCTCTCATTTGAGCTTGATCATTTATGTTTACTCTTTGCATCATATTTTTCACTACCCTCACTAGGTTATCAATTTTTTGATTAGAAGAAGTGGAAGGCTCTTCTTTAATGGTAACCCTGCATTTAGATTTTAGTTTGACCTGCTTGGTTGAGATGTTAGCTTCAAATTTTATAACATTGTCTTGCATTTCTTATAAAGTTGTCGGGTCTCTCTCTCTAAGTTGACACTCCATGTCTACATCAAAACCATCAAGAAAATCAATTAAAGCTAGACCAGTGGAGGGTTTGATGTCTGTAGGAATTGCATTGTAAACAATGTTAAACCATTCACAATATTCCTCCATAGTTTCATTGGGCTTTATTTTAAGTCTTTTATATTCATTCAAGATTTTAAGTGGTTTTTTCTTGATTTCCCATCTAGCTAAGAAATTTTGATGGAATGCGTCAAGGTTGGCAATACTTCCTACAGGTAAACTCCTAAACCATTTTTTGACATCACCTCCTAAACTTTGAGCAAACAATCTCATCTTTACGTCTACCTCATCTACTTCTTGAAGATAAAAAACATAATTCATTCTATCTATGTGTTTCTAAGTAGTATGAGAACTAGTCTTATCAACCGTTAGAATTTTGGATTGATAATTTGCAGGCATAGCATTTAGCTAGCCTGGTAACACCAAAGGTGTATACCTAGCTGCCATAGCTAGTGTGAGAATTTGATTGGAAGATGGACCCGTGGAAGGTGTAGTTGTAGTAACTATAGGGATAGTATGAACAACAGTCTGAGTTATTATAGGTGAAAAAGTAGAGACTATAGAATGAGTAGGACTAGGGGGTTGTAGATTGACAAACTAGGAAGACTGGGTGGACAAAGAAGCTGCTGCAATTGTTAAAGCTGAAAATTCAACATATTGTTGAATATAAGCTTCTTTAATGGCTTGGTCCAAAACCGATACTAGACCCTGTAATTTATCAAATTGTTGTAGGTATTCTAGATCATGATCTAATTTAGGAGGCTGATTTTGGGGTATATATTGTTGCAGTAAATATTCATCAATGACGGTCTTATCTACAAAAATCTCAGATTTTGTCCTAAAAAAGGTATGCTAGAAAGGAAAATCAAACTCCATGTCTTGAATAGTTTCAAGTTTCTCAGGAAGAGAGTTAGACCTTGATAAAGGAATGTTCTCAAGAAGAGAGTTGAACCTAGACAAAGGACTATTACTACCCTGGCTCTCTGTAAGACTTATCTTTCTCACTAATTTCTCTGGATTATCTAAAAATTCAGCAGGGTCGGGATCTGGGTGAGCTCTAGTGAAAATTATTTTAGGAGCGAGATCTATTGAAAACTCATCACACAACTAATAAAATTAGAATTAATAACACACTCAAATATATACAAAGATTACAACCTCATATCATGTATTTCATTGTGATATAAGAGTTTTTTATTTATTGAAATAATGATTGACTACCAAGGAATAATTATTTTCAATTTAAAGATTATTCTTCCCCAGCATGGTCGCCACTATGTTGTCATTCTGTATTTTTTAGGTTGAGGGAGTAAACACATAGGACAACATCAAAACTGCTTTGGAAGCTAGGGGGGCAGCCCTGTTAGCTTCATAGAGGGATCTCTTTGTAAAATTTAGCTATGTTTGATGCGAATTTTAGGCTAGTTATTACTGTACTGATTTTTTTTGATTGGATTGCTTGGTTGATTGAATTTTTATAATTCCATTGGGCTATGGAGTCTAAATATTAATTGGATTTGCATCAAACTTTGAAGGAGTTTCACATGGCAAGCTAGCTTGCACTAGTTGGATCTTTCAGAATTTCAAATAAGTTATGAAACAAAAGAAATGTAAGATTCAGTAGAAACTAAGGAACAATGAAGGATTCCTTAAATTGACTTTAGAAGAAAAATATAAATTACTAACAACCAGAATAGGGTGTTATGTATAACATATCCTATTCATCACAATTTCTATTATGTAATCAAGCTTTTCAGAAATGACAAAGAAAGGAGACAATGATTAAACACATAAAATGAAGAAAAACATCACCATTTCGTACACCACATAATCCTGTGATGAATTTCCTTGTATTATTAATGCTTCCATCAACTTGGAAATTACAATTGGGCAGAGGAAATTATTTTCAACAATCAACCCGTAATACTTCAAACAGTGAAGTATTTATAAAAATAATTACAAAATAATTACAAAATCATTGTCTCAACCGACAGTGTATTATTAGCATTATCCTAAATAATAAAATTGATATTTTGTAGAATGATAGGCAAGTTGGATGGTTGCATGAAGAGGTGGCTCTGTTTTGCTGGATTTGGTTGTTGAATCAGCCTAAAGTTGTGCTGCGCTAGTTGATAATTCTTACTGCATCCAAGTTACTTTTTAATCTAGTAAATCACATAGTTCCTCCCACATTTTTTCATCTGGAATTGTTAATTTATTTACCCTTCGGTAAATCTCATCAACCTCAGTATACTTTGCAAATGTTGGCTTTACTGTGAAGACATGTTTCACCTCATTCTAGATAAAGAAATCATTTCCCATTGTCTCTAAGAATGCTCTAGCTATCATGCTGCCTTTTATACGCTAAATTTGATACTGCTTCTGGCCACCTCCTTCATCTTTAGAACATAATCTTCTTGAGTAATCAATTTATCACTAATCACATATATGCTGTGAAATCCTTTTTGAATTAATGCTTCAATATTGTTGAAAAACCTGTTCACTCCTACCTCTAGTGTTTCACATCTCTCCTCCAATTGATCAATGAGATTTCTTTTAGTAAAAACCTTCTTGAATTCCAAGATGGTGGCAATATTGTCATTAATTCCTAACTCTTCAAGTTCATATTTATTCTTTGAATTCAAGAATTTGATGATATTGGAGGCTTCTGCAGGCATGTCTCCTAGCTTTTCTGTTACTTGAACAATGGTTTCAGTGGCCTATTAGTTCTTTTTGTTCAAAAATGATTTGGATACATGGAAAAATATCATTCATGGAGTCTAGAATACCCATCCAAAAGGTTTCCCTGGCTTGGGCCAAGGTTTGACCAATTGATGTATCCTTCTCCACCTTATGTAACCTCTCTAGTAGCCTTTGTGACTTCTGCACTTCAACTAGACGAGAAGCTTCAATTCTGGCTTTCTGTTCTTGCAAAGCTTTGAGCTGCCCATTCAACTTATTAATTTCTTATGGCTGGATTATTTTCCAATGTTTTTGTCACTTGTTCAGCACTTGTATTTTGAGTTGAAGAAGTTGTTGTTGCTGTTCCTATAGTTCGGATTTGAGTGATGGGTATAGCATCCAAGGGGACTATTTCTACTCTTTGACTCTACTCTTTGACTATGTTCTTTCTCTTTGATCATTTTCTCCATTTCTGCCTCCATCTGTCTGATCTGAATATTCTACTCTATGATTAGCTTCATCATTTCAGCCTTTTGTGTCTCATTTTCTTCAATATATTTAGTCAAGGGATCCTTTGTGGCTGGCAGTTTTAGCTACTTTCTCAATGCTGCAATGTCAAGTTTTTTCTTCTTGATGATCTCCTCTGCAACATTTATATATTTAGGATCATGTCCTATCTTTACTATCAAATCTTCCAAATATTTGATCCTATTTTTCTTTGCTAAAGAAGGTACCTTTTCCATTTTTAACTGGGACTGAATGTTTGCATATGAAACCTATAGCTTAGACAATGACATGGCAGTATTAGTAAAGGTAGAGGAAATCATCTCACCAGTCTGTTTATGCATCTCCATTTGATCAATGGGATGGATATCTTTAGTGATGAATTCAAATGATGTGCTCTTGTAATTTGCTGGTGTCTTTGGATGTGGAATTTGGGCCTCAAGGAAGGCCATCTGCATCTTTCCTTATTCTGTATCAAAAACTGATAGTAGTTTGCTCTGTGAGCTGGAAGTGTGCTTCCAAAACTGATTGTAGGTGTTGTTCTTAAGAATTTAATTCTTAAGTTTAATCTCTCAATACTTGTCAAAACCAATTTTTTCCTTTTCTCCTTGGACATCTTGCGAAGATAACTCTATTTATTTTTGACCATATGAAATTGAAGGTCCAGTAGGATATCTAACAAACTTGCTGCTTTCAAGTGGCGATTCTCCAATTATGATGGCATCTTGGTCTTCTATCTCATTTTTTGCATTTGTCTTAGGAGTCATATTTTCTCTTTTCGTGTAACTGATTCTGTAATCCTTGGCCTCACTACCTATTGTTGATGACGATCCCTCCTATCTGTGCCTTTTACTTGTCCTATCTTGAGGAGTGGGAGTCTGTAAATTTGATGTAGAAAATAATTGTTCTTCATCTTCTTGTAATGTATTCTCTACCCATTCTGACTGGTTCACATATTTCTCTATCTCAGGCCTTGAGGTATGGATATATGGAGTAATTTTGTTTTCTACTCTTAGCTTAGAAATGATACCCCAAGGATCATAAGACCATGTGAAACTCAGGCTGAATTTCATCTCTTTAATAATTTTATCTTCTTCTTCTCTCGCTAACTTGGTGTTGCATATGAAAGGGCCTAGATGTATCTTTATCCAAAATTGGGACTTCCTCTTTAGCACCACAAAGTGAATATCATCTTAATTTAACATTTGTATGATGTATTCCAGGGAAAAATCGTCATGGAGAGGTATTTTGGGAGCTTGTATGGTGCTGACTCGCATCCATAAACTCTAATTTTTGTGTAATTCTAGTATAAATACCAGTCTCCAGTCCTTGCCTGATCTTTCAAATGTAGAATCCTTTTGATGTTTTCACTGATTATGGGTTGTGCTAAGCTATTTAGGATATTCATAGCTGGGTGAAAAAACCCTTAAATGAACTGTTTGTAGGATAATTCTTGCTTCTCTTTCATCACTAAAGAAGTCCAAAGTATCATAGGCTGCTAGTTTCCCTCTTCATCTAGCTTCTGCATGGAAAAACTGAACATGTTTGCTTGATAATATAGAAACATATAAATTAAAATTAAAGTGTAATTAAACACTTGTTTTGTTGGAAATTTAAGAAACCGCTCATGGATGTTATCAACCAGGAATTGACTGAAATTAAACAAAATATATGGTTTGTCATCTGTGGAAGGATGGAAAGGAAGCCTAGAATGGGTTCATCTACCCACTGATCAGAATAATAACGTAGAATGTATGAAATTATGGTTCTAATGTGTTTAGATTGATTAGAGAAGACCAAGGAAGGGTATGGAGGTTTCTTCTTTGGTAATTGGGCATTTGATGGTAAGAATATCTCAAAAATATTGGCTCTTGTAGCAAAATCAAGGTTCTGATAGAGTTAGGTGAGGGCTTCTTAGGAAAATGGGGCACTGTTTTCCACAGGGGGAGCTAGCATCATTTAGTTTATAGATTGGGCAGTAACTGTAAAAGGGATCTCACCAGATGTCGTCATAATGGCTCTTTGGCTGGGAATATAACAGGTTTGGCATTTCCTGGTGAATTCAGGGTCATGGAAGGTTAAAGGGAAAATATAGTTAGGAATATTAGACTCCTAGAGTCTAATTTCATCTGTTTTGTTAGCATGTTTGACCTCCAGTCAACAATAAAGCTCCAAAAATTCATAGTCGCATTGTGTCTCACTGATCCTATAATCCCTATTAGCTAATGGAATATGATTTAAGTCTATGGATGGAGGGATTAATGGATTAACATGGTTCTCCTGGTTCTTACTCTTTGGAGGCATATTTAGATCAGTGGACAATTAATAGTGATGGAAGGAAAAGCTTACCGGGAATGAATTTGAGGTTATGAGCGGTTAGGGGGGGGGGGGAACCAAACGATGACAATTTGATTTGATTCAATAATCTTTTGAACCTGGTCGCTTTGCTTATAAACCTTGGAATTAAGGAGAATAAGACAGTGAATGGGACAAATAAGATAATTCAAGGTTTTTTAAGGAAGGATGTCAAGTTCCATTGGAGGTTGGCACGAGACCGTTGAAGTCGAACAGTTACCTGGGAAGGAGAATTGAATGCAAAATGGTAATTTTGCCGGGAAAACATTTAATTGAGTAACAACTAGGAAACGTGGCAGAATAGGAGTGGAGGAGGTGTCGGGTGGGGACTTGGTGAAGAGATAAGGGGAAGACTATTTTTAGAGGGGGTAGGAGGCGGTAAGTGGTATCAACTGCGAGGGTGTGAAATGAGGGGAAGACACCACGTAAGGATGGGGCCTGGTAAAGAATACCGCCCTTTTGGACCCCCCCGGTGGTAAAGGTAGGAAGGAGAGTGGGGGATAAAAATAAACGACTATCATCGATCGTGTAGAGTGGGGAATCCTGATGCTTTGACCACAACCTCCTTTAACCATAAATGACGAAACAACTTTTTTGTCCATATGCGCCTTTGATTTTTTGCTTTTGGAACTTAGGATAATATTTAGGATAAAAAACATGTCAAAAAATACTTTATCCTCATCGTGCCTTTCTTTTACATTATCACTGAGACTTGGAGTAAAGGGCACATACACACATTTGTCAAAACCAAACTATTTCTACCTACCCCCTTTCTAGGCTAACATTTTTTATTTTTGTAAAGGGGTGCATTTAGACTAGCAAACACATATTATTTTCTTTCATGAAAAATGAAAAAATACTTAAATCATATCACTTATTTCTCCTATTGATTCAGATTAAATAATTGAATCAATGCCATTTTCTACCTAACTAGTGATTTACCAAGATTAAACTGTTTGGCAAATCTTTATTCTCTAGTCTAAGTTACAGAAATTCAAACATGTTTAACCATGATTATAATGTATGATGAAACAAATAACTAGTCATTGTGGAATTTTTAAACAAGTTGTGCACAACCTTTATTTATCAATCATGAAGAGAACTATCTATTAGTAGTGGCATTTAGATTTGCGACACTTTCAATATTATTTTCTTATTTTTTCTTTCTTTGATGGGGTTCTATCTTTTATTATTTTTTTCAATGTTTTTTGTTTTCCTTTTTTTTTGTTTATACCCTCTTTTCATTTTTATTCTATTTACTTTTGGAAATCATTTGCAGATTGACAATTATTTACAATATGATATTTCTAAGATAAAATACTCAATCACCTTGAGATCCTATAAATTATAAGGCCCTAACACGTGCATATATGGAAGATAGTTTCCGTATATGTACAACTTCTGTATATGCACATATATATAGAACACATTTTACGTATATGCACAACTTCCGTATATACGAAAGATGAGTTCCATATATATGTACATATACAAAAGTTGCACATATACGGAAGTCATCTTCCGTATATGCACACTTCCATATATATGCTATCACTCCCACATATATGTGCATATATAGAAGCAGTGCATATAAAAAAGATGACTTTTGTATATGCGAAGCTTCTGTATATACATGCATATATGGAAGCGTGCACATATAAAATATGGCTTCCATATATGCGTAAGTTCTATATATACACACCTTCTTTATATGCACATAGATATGGCAGTGTGCATATACGGTAATCACACATATGCAAAAATGCAAGTGTATTTACGAAAGTCGACTTCTATATATGTACTTGCATATCTATATGCATATAGAGAGGTCCACATATGGAATATGGTTTCTATATAGATATTTAAGCCATCTTTTGTATATGCACACTTCCATATATATATATATATTATAATATATATAACAAAAGTTGCGCATTTAAAGAAGATGATTTCCATATATGTGCAACTTTTGTATATGTACATATATATGGAACTCATTTGTCGTATATAAAAAAGTTGTGCATATACGTAAGATGGGTTCCATATATATGTGCATATACAAAAGTTGCATATATATGAAAGTCATATTCTGTATATGCACGTTTTCATATATATGTATATATATAAAAGCTGCATACAAAAGTCATTGCTTCCATATATATGTGCATATACAAAAGCAGAACATATACGAAGATCATTTTCTGTATATGCATGTATATATGGAAGCATGCATATGCGGAAGATAGTTTCTGTATATGCGTAACATCTATATATGCACAACTTTTATATATGCACATATATATGGAAAAATGCATATACAAAAATCATACATATGTAAGTGTATTTATGAAAGTCGACTTCTATATCTAAACACATATACAAAGGTCCACACATGTATATGTAAATATATATGGAAGAGTGCATATACAGAAGATGACTTTCGTATATGTGCAATGATTGTATATGCACATATATATCGAACTCATCTTCCATGTATGCATAAAAGTTGCACATATACAAAATATGAGTTTCATATATTATGTGTGTACAAAAGCTGCACATATATAGAAGCCATATTCCGTATATGCTTGCTTCCATTTATATGTGTACATGTACAAAAGAGAAGCAATTTTAGAACATACTCTAGGCCCAAATAAATATATAGTGTCTTGTAAAACTAAACTTCAATCTAATTTCTTCCTCTAATATTTCTATTTCATTTTCTAAATCCTACATACACATAGAGAAATAATTTCTCCTCACATAATGTTTTTATTCTAAGTCCTACATACAAATAAGGAAAGAATTTCTCCTCTTGGAATGATTTTATTTCATTATTACAAATATAGGAAAAGACACATGGATGTTATTGACATTCATTTTAGATTTCCTCAAAGAGTTGAGGTAATAATATATTGATTTATTTTATAAATTATAACCATGATTTTATTTTTGTTTTTAATTTATAATAAGAAGTTAATTTATTTGTATATTTTCAAATAAATAAAGTTTTATATATTATGATTATTTAGTTTAGTCGAATTGTTTTGAAATAAGATAAGATAGTATAAATAAATTATTTTAATAGTGGATGATGATTAATTTAAGAAAAAAATGTTGATCAAAAATTAAGTGTTTTGGTAAAATTGATAAATAACATCAATTAATATATTTGATATTTTTAGTATTGGTGTTTATATATAATTATATATATATATATATATATATAATATATATAATATATATAGTAAGCACCCACAAGGGGTGAATCTATTGCAAAGAGTGCCTTAACAGTGCACCCATTCACCATCAATCCAAAACCACGTAGGCTATATTCATGTAAATGTAATTAATGTATGTTTAATTTTTTAGTGTATTTGAAGACATTTTTTTATAGTTAATTAAAATGTTTAAGAAATATTTTTTATAAATAAAATATTTTAAATGATTTATTCTACCTAATTAATTAATTGAATCCTTGTTATTTCTCATAATTTTAATAAATTATTTTATTTAATTATATATAAAATTATTTAATTATTTTTAATATATTGGGTTTTTTAATGATAAAAGCCATAATATTAAAAATTTTGTTTATATTTAACCTAATAATTATATTTAATATCTATATGAAAAGTAAATTGTAGAATGTTTAAAATAGATCCACAAAGAAAATGATGTGACATGTACATGTGAGGAGTTACCTTCAATTGCAAAGCATTAAGAAGGGATAGCTTCCACATATGCAAAGGAACATGCATATGTTTTCATTCATGTTTTTGTGTTTAGTAAAATTTGGACTCATCTATAATGCACATGTGTATGTTTTCATTCATGTTTTTGTGTTTAGTAAAATTTGGAAGCATTTATAATGTTTATCTTGTGGAAGATTTTAGTTTGATATTGTGTTATTATAGTTTGGCAATTTAGTTATGGGTCAAATTTTATAATTTTTATACAAATTTACTTAAATTTAATTACTGTAAAATGTTGTCTACCTTAGTCTTGATCACCAAATTAAAGAGGCTGAGACACTCCCTTTGATTATTCTATATATTATATTTACTAGTGATTCATTTCATAGATTAGAGTATTGTCATTAAGATATACATATTGTAGAGATATAAGAAAAGATCTCTTCTTTTATAAGTAGAATAGTAAATCCAATATTTTTTTAAAAACCCATTCTCTTATGTTATTTTCGAATTTGGTACATAAATTTTCCCTCTTATTTATGACATCTTCTACTTATCTAGGTATCACATATATTGACACTAGTAATTCAATTAGTGTGAGAATAATTTCATCATTCAAATTACTAGTAACTCTTCTGATTTCCAACCTTAACCATACAAAAACAATAAAGAAAATAAACATTTTACTTTTCTATTTCTTTTATATGAATTTGGAAAGAATATATATATATATAATATAATATAATATATATATATATATATATATAAACCAACTTTATTTCTTCATTTTTAGTCACATTAAATCATCCTTTAATTACTTTTAATCAATAAACTTTGTTATCTTAATAAATCACTTTGTTCCTTTTTTTGACTACCTTCTCTATATTTAAAACAAAATTATATGACCTCTTTTTTCTATTACCTAGAATCTTATAGTTCACTTTAAGAAATCCCAATATATTTATTAATTTTTTATAGTTAAGTTAATGAATGAAATTTCTATGCTACATAATTATAATTATTAAGAGAATATATGACTAATATTAAATTGAGTTAAATTTCTATCACAGCTTCATTCACATTTATTATAATTATTAAGAGAATATATGACTAATATTAGATTGAGTTAAATTTCTATCTCAACTTCATTCACATTTATAACTTGTTAATTTATTTTTATCTCTTATTTTAAATCTTAACTCAGTAACATAATAATGATCTACAATGACATGAAAATCCTTCAAAACATTCTTTGAACATATTGTTATCCTCATTCAAATGAAATGGAATGGAATTGAACGATGATAATTACATACCCCTCCTCTTCCATAACTCTTTATATAAAACTTATATAAATATGATGGAGAAACAAATATCTTTAACCTTAATATGACTCAGATTTATTTGAATCAAGTCAAATTCTTAAAAATAAAATAAAATAAAATAAACTTGTTGCATTGATTTAGAATGGAATGAAATTTTAAATCGATAAATATCTAATTATTACCATTTTTTAAGATAAAACAAAGTGAGCTTAATACTAGCTCGAGGCCTGAAAAGCTAGATCGAGAAGCTGAGGAAAAGAGGTCGAAAATTGATGGGTTATGCGGCTCTGATTTGGTTGCCCTTTATGGCCTGCAAAGGAAGGATATGCTCAATTTTCCGGAAAGAAGCTTAAGTGAAAAGGAAAAGACCTGCACACGCGGAATCAGAAGGGTCGAAAGGAGGCCCAGTAGATTCAGTTGGACCGCTGGCCCTGATAATCTGTGCATGTACATTGTCACTTGGAATATGAATGCGGAGGTACGAAGATTAATCTTTTGGAATATGAATGAGAAGGTACAAAGATTAATCTTTTTTCCCAGACACCCATATCCCTTTAATCTGAACAATATTTTGCACAAATCCGCGCTTAGATTTAGGATTAATAGAAGATTTATTAACCGGTCGGGGGGCGCTATTGTTAGAACTAGTACCATTAAGGGAGATCCATTAAAGATCCATTAAGATCATAAAGATGTGGGATATAATCCATATAAAGAGATATAATTATGGCTAATCAGGGCAAATTTTAAAATTTCTGTGAAACTAATAGCTTTATTTAAAAAACTGCAACGTGTTTGCTGATCGATCTTACTGTAACAATCACAGCTTGCATGTCATGAGCTCCATGAGCTTCTCGGTGGAAAAGGAGAAAGCTTTGACTTTTATTTATGTCATAGGACTTCTAGAACTTCTCAACTTGGATGCCAGTTCTTTGATTTTGGATGGCATTGGAACGAAATTACAAGTTGATATTAACGAAACTTTAAGAAATCTGCTTACATTAAAAAGATTTCTTTGAATCACTTTCTCTTGAGAAATCTTGGAGGAGTCGTTAGGCGACAGAAGGGAGACCATTCTTAAGGGCAAGCAGGTGCATCATTCAATGAAGGGCAGACCATTCTCAATCTACAATGAAGTTTTTTTTATATGGCAAGCAGGTGCATCATTCAACTAACGTGTATCGAATTTTATATATTCAAAAGCACACCTTGAATCAAAATTAAGCCTAATGCAACGACCCTCGCACAGTGAAATGGCTTTTTTAACAAGTGTACAGTTTACATAGGTTAACATGCAAGTTTTCAAGGGTAACATACAAGTTTACAGTGAAATCGGCGTTTTAACAAATTCTACAGTTTACAATCAAAGCAGAACCGACGAGAGCCGAGCCTTTGGAAAGTACTTCGGATGTTTTAACAAATTCTACAGTTCACAATCAAAGCAGCACCGACGAGAGCCGAGCCTTTGGGAAGTACTTCAGATGGTGGAGTCTAATTCAGAGCTGCTGGACCATGGTATGTGGATGAGTTAATTTGATTGGTGAAGAGCTTAATGCTACTATCCGTTCCGTAGTCCAACTGGCAGCTGCTGTCTAGCTCCAAGTCCTTGTCAGATACGTCAGAAAGGTAGAGACTCCGGAAAAGCCAGGGTTGTCATATCCGTCAGAAAGGTAGAGACTCCGGAAAAGCCATGGTTGTCATATCCGTCAGAAAGGTAGAGATTACAGAAAAGCCATGGTGTTCACGGAGAAACATGGCGCTGCATCCATGAGATGGATGACCATAGCTTTGCACTAAGCTAATGATTAGCTTACTGCATGAATCTTAAGAATTGACATTTTATATAATGAAGCTTTTAAAAAGCTCACTTAACCAACTTGGCCAGGGGTTTGACGAAGAAATCTAATCAAATTCCGTTAAGTTGAGTTTTTCCCTAGATTTTTGAGGGTAAATTTGGTGTATTATATTTGAATGTGCTTAATGTATGAGTCGCCGGCTAATTTTAAGTTTTCCTCAATAAATCATTTACTCCATAATTTTTATGTTTCTCCAATTAAAATTTCTTCATATGGTATTAGAGGCGAAGGTGGATGTGTTGTTGCCAAGAGTTACTTCCCCCGGTGGACGGCAGGATGTGACCATCGCAAATAAGGGCGATGAGATTTTGCATGGCAGTGGTCTAGAGGGAATCCTAAATTGATTGACCGTGGAGAAAATAGTGACCCTGGAGACCCTGCGTTCGATTGGCTTGAAATCGGTGGTTTTAGTGGTTATCTTGCCTAGTAGATCTGCGATACATCGATAATATTCAAACCTGAGGCTACGAGGCGACGCTAGTGTTTTGTTGCAGAGAGGATCTTTAGAATTGCTATGAGATATGGGATTTGCCATGACCATGATAATCCTGGACGAGTGGCTCTTAAGTGGCACAATAGAGGCCATGCAAAAAACGAAATTGCAGAGTTATAAAGGGAAACAGAGGCAAGTGCAGCGGTTGCAGAGCTATAACGGGAAACAGAGGCAAGTGCAGCGAAAAGAACGTCGGTGGAGATCACCAAGCCAGAGGGCCTCTCGAAGCTAAATTACCAAAGGGCACGATAGTGCTTCAGAACTACGAGTTAGCAAGGGTTGATATTCCTGGTTTCTGCTATCATCCCCGCCTCTTAATCGCAGGAAGCCTGTGGCATCTTCCACCATGCCTGTGCTTCTAGGCATGACGAGTGGTGGAGGGCGCAGAGGAGAGCGACTGGGGCACCATAATCCCAATGCCCCTTGTTGCTCTGGGCATCTTCCACCATGCCTGTGCTTCCAGGCATGACGAGTGGTGGAGGGGGCACAGGAGAGCGATGGGGCACCATAATCCCAATACCCGTTGTTGCTCTGGGCATCCACGGCCGATATGAAGTAACGGATGATGAAACACCAGCGGACTGCGCATCTTTTTTTTCTAAGGTGTTGATGAGTACAACAGTCAAAAGTGAGGATTAAAATAGAAAAAGAAAAAAAAAAACAATTTTTTATAATAAGTCAAATGTTTCTAAAAATTGTGTGTAAGCGGGTGATTTTTTGTGGGGCATATTGTTGTAAGATTTGGTAACCGAGATATATTTTTGGGTAAGTTAGCTCTAGGTGATAAGGGGAATGTCAGGGTAACAAATATTTTGGGTATAAATTTTGAGAGAGGTAAGGGCCAAAGCGAGGGGAGGTTGGGTAAGTTAGCTCTAGGTGATAAGGGGAATGTCAGGGTAACAAATATTTCGGGTATAAATTTTGAGAGAGGTAAGGGCCAAAGTGAGTGAGTCTGAGGATGTTGTCCAATGGTTAGGTGGGGAGGTTTGATCCTTGCAGGTCTTGTGATTCAATCCCGGTTAGGACTATGAGGATGTGGTCCAACGGTTAGGTGGGGAGGTTTGGTCCTTGCAGGTCTTGTGATTCAACCCTGGTTAGGACTATGTATGCCTGAGAGTTACTTCAGGCATGATTTCTTTTGTTGAAAAAAATGGCTAAAGTGAGTGGGGCTAATTCACTTGGTGGTTGTATTTAATCAAGAAAATCCCAAATCAAGGTTTAAGGGGGGATGTTAAGCAAACTTGACTCAAGGGAATGAGTCAAACAATGGTGGTTTTCGGCATGTGGTATAGGGTATCCATGATTTTTGCCCATGGGATTGAATGTTATGGAACCTTTAAAAGTCTGGGAAGACTTTATTGTAGTGGGGCCAAGGGATGTGAGCGGTGAAGGTTCATTTGGTTGGCTTGGCTAGGGTTTGGCCAAGGGATCTAATGGAATTCTGTTAGGTTGGGTATTTCCCAAGATAAATTTTGTGCATTAATGTGTTTGTTGTTGGCTAGTTTTAAGTTTTCCTCAGTGAATCTCTGTGATTTTTATGTTTCTCGTGTTAAAATTTCTTCATGACCTAAGAGGAATTAATGATCAAGTTCTAAGAAACAAAACTTGGGGTAGGGTGAAAGTTGCCCCATCCCAATGCTCAAAATTGTTAAGCAAATGAACGAAATACAAGTAGAAATCTATAGGTAGATTTAACCCAAGATTGAATCTCGAACAAACCAAAGGATTGCAATCAAGAAACCAAATTTTTGATACATCGAAAGAAAAGGAAAAACTCTTAGTAGATTTTGCTAATAATTAACTTTTCTTCCAAAAATTCATTGAATGGAAATGTTCGAAGGTCAAGTTCTAATTGATAACACATAAGGCTCAAACTCACTCAATAGAGGATATAATGACACATAGAATGCAACCTCGAACCCAATAGTTAGAAATAATTAGAATAGCGACCCATATTAAGTTTGACCAATATCAAAGCTATCAGGGTTCTCTCGAAATCCAAACTCAGCTCCTTCCATTATCCCATCTTGTTGGTGATGTTGCATGATGAAGGAAACAAACGCCAAAGCGAGGGTTAATTTTCGCATGCAATAGATCTAGGACCATGTCCTTGTGAGTTCTTTCCTTGCACTAAGCATAGGTATGAGGATTGTTGTGGAACATGTTTATTAACTGAGGAGCAACATGTCTTGAAATTCTAGTGGGTTAAAAACATTAGGGGAGATGATTAAAGTTATGTTGCCAATACTTAAACCATGGCCCCTTGCAATAGACAGGTTGCTTCATTAGTTAGTTGTTTGCCTTGAATCGTGAGATCTATAAGTACATGATAGAATGAGACCTTGCTTAAGTATTGAGATACTAATTCTTGCGATGATTGAGGCTAGCTTGCCCTCTTTTGGAGCTGTTTATTAAAGCATTTATTTGGATAACATTAGAATCTCCAATTATGATCATTCAATCTATATTAAATTTGAAAGCAAGGAGAAGGTCTTGGAATAGAGCATAGGCTTTAACATGATTATGGGTTGAAATTCCTAGCCTTAGGGAAATGTCAATTACTTCCTTATGATCAAAGAATGGTCCCTCCCTCATCTGCCACCCTTATATTTCCTTTAGATGTTTCATCAAAGAAAATAATGTATGACTTTGTTTTTAATCGCGAGTCAAAGAACTCTGGTTTCACCATAAAAAATTGCAATGGAGTGTCATCAATTGTGTTGCACTTGGACTTGTTGGGGTCCTAAAGTGATATAGGAAATTGAATGACCCATGCCTCTCCTCTTGATGTAGAGGTTGTTGATTCTACATTCCACTTCCTTTAGCGTTGAAATGCTCTTGCATAAGGCCTTTAGCCTTAGCTTTGTTCAATTTGGGATTGTCTAGAACCAACCTTAAGGTATGTTTTTAGGGGTTTTATGGCTCAAATGAAGTATGATTTTAGGGTAATTTTCTATAGTAAAATTCTAGATTGCAAAACAAAATAAAATGGAAGATGAATTTTGGGTTTTTGGTTGGTTGAAAAGGGAAGAAACTAGTGCCTTACTATGGTTGGACAACGGGGTCAAGATGCAAAATGGGATAATTCTTCCAAGCATCTAAAGGGAAAGTAGGGTAGAACAATGTAAACTATGAAACGAGAATTGTCTTGAGTACTCGTTTTTTTATGTAGCAAAAAATCATTCGATTTTGAAAAGTGTTGATTCAGAATACGTTTTTTTTAGCATATTTTTGACACTTTAATTTTTCTTACGTATCAAGTATAAACATTTTTTTAAAAATGTTAGTGATTTTCATACTGATTTTGAAAAATGTTGATGCAACATCAACCCCTTTTTTTAGAGGGCTTAACATAACATTTTGGAAAGCATAACAGTTTTTTTTAAGGCATATTTTTGACATTTTAAATTTTCTTATGTCCTAAGTATGCACTTTTTCAAGTTATCTAATTCTCCAATAAAAAAATTAAAACATTAAGAAAAAAATACAAAAAAA
>APFE030640671.1:36668-99601 GCA_000404065.3 Pinus taeda | reverse complement strand
TATCCTCTTCTTTTGATGTTTCTTGATCCTTTTCTTCCTCCTCTTCATATTCTATGTAAAATAATTTTTCTCAGCACACTTATGACCTTTAGTGCATTTGCTATCACAATTGTAACAAAGCCCTTTTTCTCTTTTTTCTTCCAATTGTTGTGGTGTAACCCTTGTAGGTTGCGGAAGGTTAGGAGAAACAACACTTCCATCTTTATAGTTGTTGTGAGGGCTATACTTCCTTGTTGCCCTAATTTTACTTTCCACTATGTAACAAAGCTCTTTTACTTTTTTCAATTGTTGTGGTGTTGCTCTAAAGAAGGCGCTACTCATTGTATCCTCATAATGTGCTATCATTTCCTCCGTGAAAATTGACCACATAACAAGTTATTTACGAGAACAAAGCCTTTTATACCATAAAAATTGATCTGGTTCTAAATATGAAGATGCAATACATACCTTTTGTAACAGTGGTGCACCATGTAGATCAAAATATTGCTCCATCTGTAGTATCCAATTTACTGGATCCTTTCCATCAAACTTCCTCATATCGCCTTTTCTTGATTTTAGGAGCTCGATATTGAAATGACTGTAACTCTATACTTTCAGATCTCAAAGTTCTGAAATTGTCTCCTACAATAGTCCTCTGAGTCTTCTTTCTAACCCCACAAGTCTGATTAGAATTTGATTATCCAAGAAATGATTATACCCAATCTCCTAAGGTGACCTGATTATACCATGTTTCAGTAGGTCGAACTTGTACGATGTTCCATGTGTCACTGTTTCGACCTTCGGATCTGAAAACTATGCACAAAAAACTACAGTCCATCCTCTTTTTGAAACTTCTTACGAAAATTCAATTTGTTTATCAGAGAGAGAGTTATGACGATTTTCCCAAGGTCACCTGTTTAGGATGTAATTTGGGAGTCTGCAAAAACCCTAACTTCCTTAGATCATATATCCAAAAATATAGTGAGACAAGATCTGAAATTTGGACCCGAGATTCAGAACGATTTCTTCTCAAATGGGTTTTTTTTAGCTTTTGAAACTTCGCAGCAAAAAGATTATAGCGAAATAACCACGATGACCTATTTTAGATGAAATTTTGGAGCTTGCGAAAACCTTAACTTCTGCATATCATATCTCCGAAAATATAGTGAGACAAGATCTAAAATTCAGACGCGTGATTCAACAAGATTTCTTCTCAAATGGATTTTTTTTTTTAGCTTCTGAAATATTGCATAAAAAAAGGTATAGCGAAAATACCACGATGGCTTGTTTGGAGCAGCGAAACCCTAGAATCCAAAGCTCTAATACCAAATGTTATAAAACTAGCTCACAAAAAGATAGAAAAGATAAATGAACGCCTTAGAAATAGGCCTCTTCGAGGGGGCAACCTCCTTTACATTACACAAATGAACAATTCTTCAATGATACAAATGAAAAGACTTCCTTTCTATATATAGGAGTCTAAGTGGTCATAATATAATTAGAGCTGACATAACAATAATAATGTAAGGGAAAAATAATAACAATAGTGGGCTTCTATGGGGCACAATAATAACAATATGGGGACTACATGGGCACAACAATATAATAAGGGGTTGTACTAATAACAATAAGGGGTTACACTAGTAGTATAGGGACCTTTATAGACAATGAATATAGTGTCCCATGCTTCAACTTATCATTTCACCAACATTTTAAAATGTAGTAGTTTAAAATGATCCATTCGTAATTAGGTGCATAATAGAACATATATACTTTAGTTGTACAGGAAAGTACACAAAAATAACAACTTGGAAAAAATATATAAAAAAATTAGGATTTCCCTATAACAAAGGGAATATTGATATTGATATATTCGTCTTTATTTGGCTAAGAAAAATTCTAAATGCGCAAATCCTCATTTGGTCTCTAGTTATAGTGTCGATACTCATGAAAATATGTAACTCAAAAACAACACTTAAAGCATTGAACATAATGCAATTTGAAACAAGTTTAGGTCATGTATACTATGAACCATTACAATAAATAGGCAAAATTGGAAATCAAAACTACCATGAGAGTGATATAATATATCACAAATCTAAACCATATAGGACAAGAAAATGTCATCTTGGGAATAAAATCAATGTAACAACTAAAACAAAAACATCTCATGCTCCAAATGACATTAATACCGAGGATAGTTCCATGTTTCAATCACTGCGGTCCTTGAAAAGAAATACTAAAAGTAACACTCGAGCAATCAGTGAACTTGTTGCAAGCCAATTCAAACCATCCTCTAGCTTAAACACACACACAAAAAGTTTATATTTTCATCTCCTTAAAGACATTATTTGAAGAAAGTTGAAAACACAAAAAACAAGACTTGCATATAACACAATAAGAATAAAACAAAAAGTATTTCTACAAGATTTAGAGCATGCTCATGACACCACAATGTTTCACTCATTTTGATGCTTGAAAAATCATATTAGAAGCATATCACAAAGAAAATTTTGTTCCTGAATTTGTCATTGATGGAAAAGGGTGTTGAAGGTTTTATGTACAACTGCTAGTGTGTCTTAAAGTTAAGTATGTATTGCTGTATTGTTGTCCCTATGCATGGATGATCATGTAATATTGTGATGTGAATGTATGCTCAAATATTGTGATGTTAAGGGCTATTCTTTTGAGCTGGTTATGTTGGAGAAGTATGTTGCATAGGTCAGTTGAAAAACGTATGTTGAAGGGTTATGTTGTGGAGGTACACCAAAATGTTGTGATGCTAGAGGACGTAAGTTAATGCCGTGATGTAAGAGGATGCAAGTTAACACTTTGGATTTTGTAATCATTAAAGTTGGCTTATGTTAATGCATGTTATTTGAATATTTTGAAATTCATTTTATGTGTTTTAATATTCAAAAGTTGAAAGAGGTTGGAAACAAAGAGACATCCCTGTAATGCAAAGAGGAAATATTTTCACTTCATATTCCTGTATGGAATACTAACAAACAACAAGTTATGTTTATAAAAATGTGTTTTTGGAAGGAAATGTTAGTTTTTGGAGAATTTATTGAGTTATGTAAGAGAGATAGTTCGTGAGGTACTTGGAACATAGAGATATATGAAGAAGAGAAGATGTGAAGATGATTCAAGAAAGAGAAGGTAGAGGCAAAGGGATGGAGGTATGCAGAAATAAAGACAAAGTAAACCAACACAATGTTTATTTTATGTATTAGGTTGGATCTTGTTGAAATGGAAGTAGGGGCTTCCAAGCAAGTTGTAGCTTGCAGAAAAAATTGAGGTAGGATCCTCTTGTAGGTTGTAGCCTATAGAAAATTAATGTAAAAGAGGGAGTAGGAGATTGTCAACAAGTTGTAGCTTGTAAAATGGCAGAGATGTTGGAGCCTCCAAAAGTTGATGTAATATAGGAAGTAGGAGCTTTCCTTTGCAACACAACAACAAAAAATTCATGGTTTTATCCCTTTATGGGTTTCCACTTATATCTAGTGTCCATATGTGTTGGTTTTGTGTGCTGATTTTATGTTGTCATTGAATTTTGTTTACATATTAAATATTCTTTTTATCTGATGTTATGTTTCTCATTTAATAGTTCATATAAAAATATTGAAAAGAAAAATAAATATAAAATTGATATCCATGAATGAATTACATGGATTCACCCCACCTCTCACTGTAGTGAAGTTTCCAAAAATTGGTATTAGATATAGGTCCTTCTATATCAACTTAACAGTTGGAAGGTAGACCTAGTTAAATCATCAATTATCAAAGTGTACTTGTGCTTAGTGCACCAAACTTTTAGGATTGAAGATAAAAGGTAAAATCTGAACTAATAGGTTATGTACTATTGTAGTGGCTACAACCACCCTCCAAATTTTTTCCTTAGCTTCGTTTTGGAGCCTCCCTACTAACCATCCTCAACAACATATCTTTCACTGTCAAGCACATCCGCTTCAGCTGTTTCATAGTCATGTCAGCCTGTGCATGCAAGTTTGTTACACCTCCTTCAGAGGCTGATTTTTGGACTTAATGTCAGTTGTTGGTTGAGTATCTCCCTATGGGAATTACGCAATTACGGAGGGGAACCAACCTTCCCTCAGAAATTATACAAACCCAGTTGGACACCTAGCTGCGCTCTAGAATTGCGCAATTATTCCTGAAAATATTCCTTTTAAAAATTGTGCAATTCATCCTAGGAAAGCTGCTCAACCCATACATTGCGCAATTTTGGGCACAGTCACCTGCTGCTCCTAGAAATTGCGCAATCCCTTTGGGACAACCAGCCCAATAGCTAGCTGAAATTGCGCAAATTAGCTAGGCAACCTGCTGGGTTCAGAAATTGCACAATCCTAAGAGACAACCACATGTCCCTCCCATAAATTACGTAATCCCTCTAGGACAACCATCTCTTCTCATCCAAGAAACTATGCAAATCCCTCTCCCAGGATCGCATACCGATGCATGTGCCTTCAGGTTGACTGGTTACCTCCGGGACCAAGAAAAACTGATTTGCATGCATGGACTTCTTTTCCCAAGGTGACATGCAAAGGGATCCCTAGATTTAGGGATCTATTTTTAGTAGTTGGAGGTTACATGCAAGGATCATTTCAAAAACCTCTCATCGAGTGTCGCTTTTCCTAGATTTGTGGCATGCACGTTACAACCTTGATTTTACCACAACTTATGAACCACACACTGCAGACCTTATTCTTCACATTGATCTTGCAACTCTAACATCCCACATCACATCTAGGAGTTGTCGGCACATTCATCTCAACTGTTTCGGGGTAAGGCCGCTTTGCATGTCTTGCGCTACGTTTCTATTACTTTTTTCGTTTCGACTTTTGTGAGTTCTATTTGTTTGATTTCAGTGAGTGCTTGTTGTCGTTTTGATGTATGTTAGCTTGTAGAAGCACCATTTCAATTTTCGTTTGCATCTCACTGTTGTCACATGCATGACACTGTTTTTGCACCGACGATCACCGTTGCGGAGACTCGCTTCACTCACATGCATACTTTCCTGTTTTTTGAATCCTGCACTTACTGTTTGCATGCATGATCATTCACTCTTGTTTGCACTCATCTCATCATGCATTTAGTCTTCTCATGTTTTCAGCCACTCGTCGGTTGGTCTGGGTTGCCTTGGCCTAGACTGTGCCTTGCCTAGCTAGCACTGTGCATTTTTGGAAGTGAAGGCTCTGCCTTCCCTCTAGAAATTGCGCAAGTCTGGCCTAACATTGACCTCTAGGTTTGATTGTGCAATTCTTGGAGGCAGCATCCTAGTGGCCCTAGAAACTTCACAATGCAGTTTGTTGGTTGCAGGTCACTATTGACTGAAATTGTGCATTGTGCAGTTTCAGTCCTCAGCAGGCCAGGCTGGACTATCCACTACGTAGTTCCAGTAGTCAATCAACCTCTTAACAACCTAAACTGTGTCTTGCATAGTTTTGGCAGTGAGTCTCCCAGCCTCCTGGTGAAAATTGCACAATCTTCATGGACAATCACACAGGTATGTTGCATGTCAATCCTCCAATTTGTTTTGGTTTTCAACTGAAAAGTTTCTTTCCATGAGTGTTGCTATGTCCCCAGGTATCACAGGTGTTTGTCTGCCTCTCAACAGGACAAGTACAATGGCTTGTAGGAGAGCAAAGTCAAAGACACCGTTAAGAGTGCAATTGGGGATGTAGTTGATCAAGTGTCTATGAACTTGCCCATCCATGAAGACATCAAGATGTTCATGGACAAGGGTATCAAGATGAATGTCAACAACATCACAGTGAGCAACACTATCACCAGTAGTAGCAGGCATCACACCTGCATGCAACGAATGTAAGAGGGTTGTTGACAACACAGAGGTGGAGCAAAGCTGCAAATTCAAAGCAAATCCACACGTGACAAAAGCATATTTTGAGATTGAGGATATGAGGTGACAGTGTGACAAGAGGATCACGTGAAGGCAGAGAGAGAGAAACATAGAAGGAGTTGTAGTTGCTTAAACGGAAACTCAAGGAAGAACATGAGATGCATAGACAAGAGAAGGAGTTACAATGGGAACATGTACAACACGAGGCGCAACATGCACAGACTGATGAAATTGCGCTCGTACAAGTTATGTATCCATCCCAGCAGTTGGCACAGAGCATACAAGGTGAGCAGTTTTGTTGATCGCATGTAAGGGAATTTAGCAACATGCATGTCATTGTGTGCACACATGCGATCCTACCCATTTGGCACATTCATTGAGGCAAAGACAAGAAGCAAGTCCGACTGCAGTTGAACATGTACTTCGACAAGTTGATGTGCATGGTCACCATCACACACTTGGAGATCAACACAGACACTATGTATCAGTATGTTGCTGGTCCAGTCACACTCAAGATGATGATGTGCATGCTATCAAACGAGTTGGACAAAGGGGCCATATCAGTGTACCTAGATGCAATAGAGGCAAGAGTTCGCTTTTAGCAGGATGTCACCATTGAGCGCATGGACACCATCATGGAAGACCAAGCTTGGAATTAGTTTGCCACTGCTGATCATTGCAAGGAAGTCGAAGATTTGGTCTTACCACAATAGTCTGAGTGTTAGTGATGTCTTTCATGGATTGTTCAAGCCTATTTTGTCTCACATGGGTACATGTGCAGATTGTATGTAACATCTTGTCAAGTGGAATTTCAAGTGTTGATAGTTGAATGCAATAGTCATAGAATAGTTGAAGAGTCATGAGAATAGATGAATGGTCACAAAGGGGAATGTCAAGGGTCACCCCACCCTTTGTTATAAATAGTCCCTCGTAACTCATTGTAAAAGCTTTTGGTTAGCCAAGCTTCCGATAGGAGTATCTTAGAGAGAGCTTGGATAGTATTGTAATGAGCCTTGGCTTCTCTACTGTGCATAGGTAGTATATCTCTTTCGAGGAGCAAGCGGCAGTGACTGTAACATTCTACTGTTGAAACTAGTGGTTGGTCATGGTTGTATTGTATGACTGGAACTTTCACTTCTTAATATAACAGAGCCAACACGTTTCATGCGTACATCATATTGTATTTCAACTATCTTGTTTACTCTAAATGATATATGTATCTATTTTCTTACACATGCATGTGTAGCTATTTTTTGTATATGTATGCATGAATCTTACTGAAATGTGTTGTTGGTTTAACCATCACTTTGGATTGCTAACTTACTTGCCTTCCATGTTGTGATGCATCTTTGCTTGTGTGTTCCCTTATTAATCCATGCTTTCACAGGTTTCCAAGGGGCATACTCACCTCACCCTTCGTGTGTTAGAACCACTTATGCACCTTCCTTGAATTGCTACATATGTCACACCCTTGCTACCGACAAGGACATCTTAATTTCCTCTGTGCGAAACTGCAGTCAAGGTGATATCAACAACCGACTGCTGGGACTCCTACCCCAAATGGTTTGAGGTCTAGTTGGGACTTCTTATTGGGGAGATCCCCTAACATGTTGATGGGTCCAGCACCAGCAACATTTTGGTGCTTTAAGGAGGGCCATATGACAAGCTGAGTCCTCACAATTCATTTTGAATCGATGCATATCTATCATGACTAACTACAGAGTTTCTCTTCCGGAGTGTATGTCTTATGGAAACAACTTCGAAATCTTGGAAGAGTTCTTGAATAACTTGTCACATAAAACATATGATGGTGGAGGCTATGTAGACTTGCTTAGGCACGTGGTCGACGTTATAGGGTCATGTGAAAGACATGGAAACTTTGAAGAATACATAACTTGCACATTGTTCGTCTACACGCTTCGAGGGCACCCATTGCACTGATGTGCCATGCTACATGAAAAATCTATTCATTCCCTTTCTCATCTGGTCACAGAGATAGACCATGCTTTCAATCACTTTAACTGTAAAGCACTTGATAAAGATATTCTGAAATTACGTAAAGCACCCGATGAATCCGTTGAACAGTTTCACACACGCTTTTGTAGTCTTGCATACCGATTTCCTGAAGATGAAATTGATTGGGAATTTCTCGATGGAAGATTTGAGTATCTTATTTACATATTTGGATCTCACTCAACACACTTTGGTGATGGAGCTTTGCAATCACAGGCAGGCACAGTTGCTGTCACAAGTGACTATCTGCCTTCACCTCATCAAGCAGCTCCACCACCATAGAGTGATGTGGGAGATTATGCACACACATTTGTTGATCTGTCACATCCTCCCACCCCACTTTCTCTTGATATCTGCATAGATTTGGCTTGTAAGCCTATTGGTTGTCACATGGATTCATTCCCTCAACCTTCGTCCCCACGTTCTGTTGATCCTCCAGATTGTAATGTCTTGTGTTCTGCCATTCCGGACTCCTCACCTGTAGTGAGCGGGGATCAAGTTGTCATTGGAGTTGGTGTTATGTAGCCAACCTGCATGATCATTCATGATGAGTGTGTGCAGGAATCTAAAGAAGAACCCACGGTGAAGGATGACTCCCTTCCATCCGCGCCTCACCCGCTCTATCCTGACATCCCTTGTGATTCTGCCACTGTTGATTTCCCCTGTGAAAACTCATTTCCGAATGTTTGTACTTCCGATCGTTCATAGGACACGTCAAATGCCAGTCTTTCATTACATCACTGAGAGCACACATCTTACTTTGAAAATCCATCCAATATATCATCTGTCATTTTTGAAAATGGAGAGTGTGAACATCCTTGCTTCCTATCTACCCCTCTGCACGATTCATCAAATCATGAGGATACCGACAAACGTCCTAAATTTTCTGATCTTGGCTGTCATGATCTCTCTACGTCTTCATTCGATCACGATGTTGATTCACTCATTGTTAATCCATTTAAGCCATTCGTATCCTATGATCTATCTTTCGATGAAGTTGAAACCCCGCAGACTGTCGAGGAACTTCAGCCCGAACTGATGGTTATGTTAGGACCTCACTGTCTTGAGGTTGGTTTTGCTACTAATCAAGAAATTTTTGGAACATGCAAGGCTCCTCATTACTCTCTACATTGCATTCAAGATCAATCTAACACTCATATTTCACTTCCTCCACTCGAACTACACGATCCCATCACTCATGCATTGGAGGAATCTTACATAGCAAGCACACTTGCACAACGTAAGTGGTCTACCTTTCTCATGTTTACTTGCATGTCATAGTAAAGAAAATGCATACAATCAACATCTACACATAGTGTAACATAACACCATGGAAAGTCCACAGAATGCATGTCATGTGCTTTCACTCATTTTTTTCATGTGAACGCTTGTAAGCTCGAAGTGTGTACGTCTTCATCATTATATCTTTCATGCTTGCTTGTTTCTGCAACTACAATGTTCGCAAACCATGCCTTCACCAACATGGGTCTACCAATGTGATAGTGGCTACATTGGAAGTATCACTTCACGTGAGACGACCCATGCATTGTTATCTTAGGAGTAGGAGTAGTGTTTGCTTGCATGCATGTTTGCTTATTTCTTTGTGTGTTTGTTTGCTTACTCACTTTCAATACACATTTTCTTTTGCTTCTTGCTTTGCTTTTTGGTTTGTTGCTTGTTTATGTCCATAGGTTAGTTTCACATGGACCATGTGTGACTCTTGAAACAAGAAAGGTGAAGTACAAGAGGACTTGTACAACTATCAATACTTGGTTATCCCATGTCTTGCCTCTTATGTAAGAACTTGTTGCGTTCATTCCATGATACATCGATGGAAAATATGTACTGTTTGAAGTGAACCTTGGTGAAAACACAATGCTTGCGCACGAACTCGTATCACCTACTCTAGTCGGTTGTTTTTGGGTTAATCCTTGTCAGCTTAGTCGAGTAAGGTGAGGGTGAAAACCTTAACAAGCATGTCAGAGGTATATACAAACTATTTCTCTGAAGGAACAACCTCTTATGATCTCAATAAGTTAGGATCCCTCTTATGCCTTTGAAATGAATAAGTGCTATGCATGATTATGAAAAAATGAAAAAAATGAAAATGTGAAAAAAGTTTGAAAAAAAATGAAAAATGAATAAGGAGAAAGAAGAGAAAGGCTTCCTGTGCAGAGAAATGATACAAGTAACTCCATCATGGTACTGAACAGGCTCGCAGGGAGCGGAGTGATGCTTGTGTTCCTGCATGACTCTGCCAGGGTACTATCCAAGCCTGCTGGCAGTGGAGCAACACTAGAGATGAAACTAAAACTTTGACGATCGTATGAATTGTGAACCAATATACCCCTCATTCCCAATCGAAACAAATGTGTTGTCTTGGCTTGGAATGTGTGTTGATTGACCAAGAGCTTGGTAGATGCTACATCTACAATTAAGCAAGTGTGGAAAGCAAGATGAAAAAAGAACTGAACAATACTTTTGGAGGTGTTAGAATTGCTTTTCACAAAGAAGGTCCATTCAGAGAGATGGATTTCTACCAGTTTGTGGCCAAGTGCTCTAGCAGCTACAACTATTGGCTTGTTGGGGCTGACCTAGGTTTAGAGCTAATTAGCTAAACAAATCCCTATACTACTGGCCCTTTCGACAATAGTCCATGGAGCGTGAACTGAGGTCTCACTCGAAGTAGTATGGGAGGGTGCTAGAACTAGGTTTCCACACCCTTGAGATGTCTAAGAGGTTCAACTAGTCCCATTGTTTGTCCTTGCATGCAAGTCACTTTGCGCACTTCCCTGTTCCTTACGCCCTGATACACTGCCTTCGCGCAGCCCTAACCAGGGGCTTTGGAGCTTCTGTATTGCTAAAGTTGTGCTCTGCGTTATTACTTGAGGTCTTACTTATCTTCCTATACCAGTTAATTACCTTTGCGTACTTGCATGTCCTACGTTATAATTATTTATACAAAAGATTCATATAAGTTCACGCAACAAATAAACAATATACTTGCAAATTATACTCGATCATTTATTAAAACAGGAAAAGATGCACATAAATATGGTAAACTTCTCTTCATTGATTCTTCCAATTGTTACAGACTCAACTTGCCCCGCGCACTTAGCTACATGGGTCCACGCTACGCATTCAGTTGTAGAGCCTTCCCCTACTCTACGACCTAAAGACACACTTTACACTTTTCCTCAATCACTTAGAATTCTCATGCTCTTCTGCTCTTCTCTACACTTAGAACCTCACTCTATTTATACAATCCCATGGTCTGCGGACCATGGGTAGGTCTATTAAGCTGATATTACATTACAAAACAAGCACGGACAACCCTTTGACTCTATCATATTTTGTGCTCCGCGCCCACAATTTGTGGAGCTTTTACAAAAGGATTTGGTCAAAACTTGGGCTTTAAGCCCCAAAACATGCCTTGGGGGGATTCCATGCCTAACAGGCTCCCAACACAAACATCATGACTCACCCTTGAGTCACTCTGTCGGCACGGAGATATTCATGTGGAGTCCTTCCAACTTTGCTCAAACTGCTACAAGGTTGGTAGTGCACTGAGCTACTGCCTGCTGGATTTGCTGCATGCGTTGTTCCAAGACCGCGGTGTTGGAAGTGCTTCTCTGCATCTGTGCATCTATCCCCTAAATTTGTTTATAGTCCCGTGCCTTCTTCTAGATCCTTGGAGTGCGAAGACTATGCTTCTGCCGGCTAGTCAGATAGCTGGGCCACCCATGTAGGGATTTAATCAGCTGCCATTCACTTTGCTTGGGAAGGGCTCTCCATTTAGTTTGACTAGCTATACCGTGCCTCTGTCTGTGACCTCCTTAACAACGTATGTTCCCAGCCAATGCATTCTGAAATTTCCTAGGAATTTATCAAACTTACTGTCATACAACAACACTAAATCATTTACCTTGAAGGTGCGCAACGTAATATGGCAATCATGCTAGGTCTTCTCACGCTGCTTTTGTACATGTTGATGAAAGCCAGCTAGGAACTATTCCTCCTCAAGTTCTTCCAACTATGTGAGCCTTTCTTCCAGGGCTTTGCGGTCTGTCATACCTGTAAGCACTGTTATGCGCAGACTAGGTACAATATACTCCATTGGCATGACAACTTCCACGCCATAAACCAACCGGAAAGGTGTCTATCCCGTCAGTTTCTTGCACGTTTTCCTATAAGCCCATAATACTGTAGGCACGCGTAGGTCCCAGCCAGTTCGCTTCACATTGTGGACCTTGTTCAATGCTTAATGTACTTTGTTAAAGGCTTCTGCATGGATATCCTTCTGTGCACTTGGTCTTTCCATACTCTGTGGTCCCAACCGGAGGGGTCGTTCGCGCCATTTCCTTGCCTGCACCTGCTTACTAATTGTGTCTCCTACCACGAGGACCATGTGCATTCGTGCAGGTTTCACACCATATGCCCGTATCCACCTAGATAGGTGGGTGCTTGGGCCATTCCGTCTGACAATCTTGTCTATTAAATGCATCAGAGGCTTCCCAAACAATGTGTGCATCATTCTTCTACAGTCACGCCAATCCTCAAAACTTCTTTGGTGCGTACCCTACCATCTTGCAAGCATAGCTCACAGTACCCATTTCAAAGCGTTGAAGCACTGTTGTTCCAACACTTCTCTTTCAAATTTGTTTAGGAAGTCATCCACCTCGCTTAACCTGACATACATAAGCAGATCTCTTACCTCTATTGCTACGCAGCGCAATGATCTCGTCATCATGTTATAGTTGAGCGTGGTTACCTTATGTAACTAGTTTTTCCATCATTCTATCTCCTCACTAGAATCTGATGTGCAGGAGGTTTCGTGATCCCCCATTAGATTCAACCATCTGCGGTTGGATTTACCCAGTCTTTCTCCCACGCAGTTATCTTGCAGATGTAGTCCAGATTGTCATCGCTGTCGTAGTCGCACACTGGCTCCATGTAGCGCGATCCTTTTGAATGGTCTAAAGGTATCATTATGCGCAGAGACTTTTTCTCAAAAATCATCTTGCACTTCTTCAGATTTATCACTCCGTTCATGTCAGTGGCCCAATCTATTCCCAATAGCGTAGGGTAGGGATTGCTGTCATCAACAATCTCTATCACTTTGAAATATACTAGTGCACTTGCTCCTTTGATATCTACTGTGATTCCCTGCAATCTCCCCATAGGTTGGATCTTTTGCTGGTTCTCCATTCGCAGTTGGATAGGAGACCATTGTAGCGCAGGTCTGCCCATGTGCTCCCATGTTTGCTTTGGTAGGATGTTCGCGTTTGATCCTAGATCTAGAATCACTTGGTCCATCTCATATTCCCCAATTTGTGTGGTTAATCTCATCTCCCTTCTTGTTCACGTTGTGTGCTTCTCGAGCTTTCAGACTATGCGCGGTTCTCCTGGCGCGGTCCCATCACCTCTAGTTATGAGTTCGTGTAGCCCCTTTACAGCCTTGTTGTCACGCAATATCTTCATGCATGTCTCCAAGAATGTAGTAAGTATCAATGGGTCAATTTCCAACTCCAGTTTGTCTTTACTTCCTGAAGTGGAGGCATCAACAAAGCTCCTCTTAGCTTCCATGAAGGTCTCCTTAGCGCACTCCAAATCAAATTCTGGTTCCTTCGTTGGAGCCTTGCGAACCCAAGTACTTTCTTTAGGCTATTTGCCTTTGTCATCCCCTATCATAATTCCACTCCAAAGCATGATATTTACATTAGGGTCTTCCTCATGCAGCTGAGACCTCATCATTTCCAGGTTCTAAGTCGGGGGAGGTTGGAGTGCTCCTTTGTCGCCAACCTCGCTATTAGTGTGGGACAATCCTTCATCCCATGATTAAACAACATACAATGCAAGCATGATGGTCGCGTTGGATTCATACAATCATGGGCGTAATGCCCTAGCCCTCCGCAATTGTAACATATTAGCTATCCACGACCTCTTCCTGGTCCCCCTCCACCTCAACCTCATTCGCACCCCTGAAATTCGGTGCGCACCATTCCTACATTTTGAGTGAGGGGCCGTGTTTCGGCCTGAACTCTATAGGTAGGAGTTCGATCCATCATCAGCTCATAACTTCTATAGGTGCACTCATCATGTCCCAATGACCTACAGAAATTATGGAACAACTGCTGTGAATTCTGCATATACTTTTGTAATATATGGAGGTTTTCTGTAGCATGCTTTCCTCCTATCTGACAAATCGCACACCATAGTGCAGGCGCCACGCCCAGTCCTGATTGTGCCTTTGGTCTTAATGGCATTGGCCCTCCTCCTACAAGGTAATTCGTGAACACCAGTAATTGGTCCTTGTTGTGCCCCTGACCCTTGCATTTTATGCACCATACCTCATTGCACATCTTTGGGTGGGTTGTCCTGTCTTATTTCAAACTCTGCATCTCAAGGCACAAGTTTTTCAACTGCGTGTGAATCTACTGAACTCCCAGGTTGGGATCTTGTATCTAGGTCTCGTGAAATTTCATCATGACCTCCAAGGCCTCGGCCTGAGTGTTTAGCCTCTGTTGTGACAACGCATTCCATAGATGCAACATTAATGATGCTACAAAAAATTCGCTGTGTTTCCCATCTATTAACGTCATGTTTGCTTTGTGAATTGTGTACTTCAGTCTTTGATCCAACTCCCACGGGGTCTCACCTGGTAGCATTGTGATTTCCTTGAACCCAATGATCAACTGCGCCTCTGAATTTGGCCTTCTAAATTCTTTGTTTAGCGCAGATTGGATATCCATGATCCCCGCATTTGGATTGTCATTGGAATGCTTAATGTACTAGGTCAGCGTGTGCTCTTGCAGAGCTGACCAATTTTGCCTTATTTATATTGTCATCCATGACTCCATGTGCTTCCCAAATAGCTTTTATCATGAACCAAAACTGGTCCAGATCTTCATTCCCTACTCCCTTGAACACTGGTAGCTTTATCGCACTTGCCATACTTCTTCGCGGTGGTGGCGGAGGTGGTATGGGAAAAGATGGGGGTGAAGATGGTGAAACTAGTGGTGGTGTGGATGGGGGTGGTATACACAGAATTCTCTGCCTTATCAGATTGATCGCACTTCTTGGCGAGACCTTTGCAAGCTCTTCTTCACCCCCTCGTGGAGGTGAAATCAAGGGGCTAGTTTCTAGTTCCATGCTACCTTCGTTTCTGTAGATTATCCCACTTCACGTAGCCCCAAGCATCAATTTATTCACATAACCCATTTTTCACATAGTAGCATTTTAATCCAAGTGTTCAAAGATTTCACATACTTACCTCGCGGTCCTTTGAGGAAGCGTCGTTCTGCCTCGCTATAACTGACTGAAGTATCTATCACGAATTCGGTGATGAATCCTCTTATCATTCAATCGAGCCAGTGATCGACATCGTGCGCGATCTTATCTTCTGATACTTCTAGTCTGTGCACCAAATTCTGGAATCCACACTATAGGTCTATCGAGTTTACACCTTCCTTGGCTATCTGCGAGCTTTGCTATCCACTCGTATAATTCAGTGGGGAAGGATGTGAAGAAAATTTCAAGGATCTTTGTATATAAGTATTAGTCTAACCACTCTTCCTTTGATAGTTGCGGTTTCCTGTTTTCCTGCGTTGCGAATTCATGAATCTTCTTGTCCAACCAATCTTCAATTCCTTTCTTTGTCAGATTCCAGTGATACGACATCAGACATCTCTATGTAGATCCTGGTCCCGGAAATGGAACCATTTGTTGGCTTGTTGGGGCCTGACCCAGGTTCAGAGTTAATTAGCCAAACAAATCCCTATACTACTGGCCCTTTCGGCAACAGTCCACGGAGCACGGTCTGAAGTCTCACTCAAAGTAGTATGGGAGGGTCCTAGAACCATGTTTTTGCACCCTTGAGATGTCTGAGAGGTTCGTCTGGTCCCACTATTTTTCCCTGCATGCAGGTCACTTCGTGCACTTTCCTGTTCCTCACACCTTGATACACTACCTTCGTGGAGCCCTAACCAGGGGCTGTGGAGCTTCCGCGCTGCTAGAGCCACGCTCTGCATTATTACCTGAGGTCTTACTTATCTTCCTATACCAGTTAATTACCTCTGCGTACTTGGATGTCTTACGTTATAATTATTTATACAAAACATGCATATAAGTTTGTGCATCAAATAAACAATATACTTGCAAATTATACCTGATAATATATTAAAACAGGAAAAGATGCACAGAAATATGGTAAAATTCTCTTTATTGATTCTTCCAGTTGTTATAGACTTGACTTTCCCTATGCACTCAGCTGTAGGGGTCCGCATACTCAGCTGCGGACTACTAGGCCTCTGCGCACTCAGCTACAGAGCCTTCCCCTACTCTATGACCCAAATACACACTTTACACTTTTACTCAATCACTTAGATGTCTCATGCTCTTCTGCTCTTCTCTACACTTAGAGCCTCACTCTATTCATACAATCCCATGGTCCGTGGACCATGGGTAGGTCTATTAATATGACATTACATTACAAAATGAGGGTGGACAACCCTGTGACTCTATCATAATTTCGTGCTCCACACCCACAATTTGCGGAGCTTTTACAAAAGGATTTGGTCAAAAATTGGGCTTTAAGCCCCAAAACATGCCTTGGGGGGATTCTATGCCCAACGAAAACCACCCTCCAAAATGTTGCCTTAGCTTCATTTTGGAGCCTCCCTACCGACCATCCTCAACAACATGTCTTGCACTATCAAGCACATCAGCTTCAGTTGTTTCATAGTCTTGTTAGCTTGTGCTTGCAAGTTTGTTCCATCTCCTTCACAGGATGATTTCCGGACTTAGTATCAGTTGCTAGTTGAGAATCTCCCTCTGGGAATTGTGCAATTCTGGAGGGGAACTAGCGTTCCCTCCAAAAATTGTGCAAACCCAACTAGGCTCTAGAATTGCACAATTCTTCCTAACAATCTTGCTCTAAAAAATTGCGCAATTCATCCCACTATAGCTGCTCAGCCCAAAAATTGCGCAATTCTGAGCAGGAGTCACTTGTTCTTCCCAGAAATTGCACAATCCATCTAGGATAGGCAACCTAGTAGCTAGTAGAAATTGCACAAATCAGCGAGGAAACCTATCGGGTTCAGAAATTACGCAATGCAGTCAGACAAGCTTCCTTGAGAAAATTGCACAGTCTAACCCAGGACAACTGCTCAGCCTAGAAATTGTGCAATCCTGGGAGATATTCACCTGTTCCTCCTAGAAATTATGCAATCCCTCTGGGACAACCATCTCTGGTTAGCCCAAAAACTGCGCAAATCCCTCTCCTAGGCTCATAGATCGATGCATGTGCCTTCAGGTTAATTTGTTTCCTCCAGGACTGATCAAAACTGATTTTCATGCATGGAATACTTTTCCCAAGGTAGCATGCAAAGGCATCCCTATATTTAGGGATCTATTTTTAGCAACTAGAGGTTACATGCAAGGATCATTTTAGAAACCTCCCGCCAAGTTGCACTTTTCCTAGATTTGTTGCATGTGCGTCATAACTTGATTTTACCAAAACTTATGAACCGGATATTGCAGAGCTCATTCCTCACATTGATCTTGCAACTCTGACATCCCACATTGCATCTAGGAGTCGTTGGCACATTTAGCTCAACTATTTCGGGGTAAGCCTACTTTGCATGTCTTGTGCTGCATTTGTTTCGCTTTTTGTGTTTCAGTTTGTGTGAGTGATGTCTGCTTGATTTCAGTGAGCACTTGTTGTCGTTTTGATGTATGCTAGCTTTTAGAAGCACCATTTCAGTTTTCGTTGGCATCTCACTATTGTCGTATGCATGACACTATTTTTGCACCAACGGTCACCATTGCGGCGACTCACTTCACACACATGGATGCTTTCCCATTTTTTGAATCCTACAATTATTGTTTGCATGCAGGATCATTCACTCATTTTTGCACTCATCTCATCATGGATTCAGTCTTCTCATGTTTTCATTCACCCGTCAGCTGGTCTGGGTTGCCTTGGCCTGGACCGTGTCTTACACAGCTAGCGCTGCGCATTTTCAGAAGTGAAGGATCTATCTTCCCTCCAAAAATTGCGCAAGTCTAGCCCAACACTAACCTCCCTGCTTTCATTGCGCAATTCTTGGAGGCAATGTCCAATTGGCCCCAAAAACTGCACATTGCAGTTTGTTGGCTGCATGTCACTACTAACTGAAATTGTGCATTGCATAGTTTCAGACCTCAATAGGTCAAGATGGACTATACATTGTGCAGTTCCAGTAGTTAGTCAGCCTCCTGATAACCCACATTGTGCCTTGCTTAGTTTTGGCAGTTAGTCTCCCAGCCTCATAGTGAAAATTGCACAATCTTCACGGACAATCACACATGTATGTTGCATATCAGTCCTCCAGTTTGTTTTGGTTTTCAACTAATAGATTGCTTGCCATGAGTGTTGCTATTTCCCTAGGTATAACAAGTGTTTGTTTGCCTCTCATCAACATAGGTACAATGGCTTCCAAGAGAGTAGAGTCAAAGACACTGTTAAGAGCACAATTGGGATGCACTCGATAAAGTGTCTATGAACTTGCCCATCCAAGAAGACATCAAGTTGTTCATGGAAAAGGGTATCAAGATGAATGCCAATGAAATTACAATGAGAAACACCATTAGTAACAACAAAAGGTAGCACACCTTCACACAATGAATGTAAGAGGAGGGTTGTTGACAACACAAAGGCAGAGAAAAGCTGCAAGTTCAAAGAAAATCCACTCGTGACGAAAGAAGCTTTGGAGATTGAGGCTCTGAGGCGATGACACAAAAAGAGGATTGTACAAAGGCAGAGAGAGAGAAACAAAGGAGTTATAGGTTCTTAAGTGACAACTCAAGGAAGAATAGGAGCTACACATACAAGAGAAGGAGTTGCAGCAGGAACATGTACTGCAAGAGGTGCAACATGCACAAAATGATGAAACTGCACCCGTACAAGTTATAGATCCATCCCAGTAGCTAGCACAGAGCAGGGTTGTTGATCGCATGCAAGGGAATTTAGCAGTATGCATGTCATTGTGCGCATGCATGCGATCCCACCCATTTGGCACACTCACCGAGGCAAAGACAAGAAGCAAGTCTGAATGGAGCTGAACATGTACTTCAACAATGATGCAAGTGGATATTGGTGGCCACCCTCCAAGTCCACTTGGACCCCCACCATTTTTCTTTCATATTTTTAGTTTCCTTAATTATAGCACAATTTACTATTTTTAGCAGTTTTTCTGGTCCTGAACTTTTGGAGCCGTTTTGAGGCCATAAACGACATTTTTTGGGAAAATTGGGAGTAACATGGGTCCATGGACTGGTGTTGCTCTTCCCAAAGTTGTAGTTATTGGATAGATCTTTCTAACGAGATATTGTACTCGTCAAACAACGATCATATGCCAAAGTTACGACCCCAGGAAGTTGATGTACCAATTTAACCAAACGGAGCCCATAGTTTGGCATTTCATCTTCTAGGGTTAGGTTTTTGGATGTTTAGGGTTTTCCATTATTTCTCAACAATAAATAGGCCTTTGAGCCTCATTGTAACATAGTTCAGAGGCATGTAGCCGCCACATCTCTTCTCAGAGAGAAGCTACCATTGTCGTAGCTGCTTTATTTCCATTCCTATTTTAAGCATATTTCAGTATTTTACATTAATGAAATCAAGTATTATTTCCGCTGCATCTCTATGTTTATGGTTATCTCTATAATTTGTTACATTCTTGTTTAAATCCGGATCAGTGGTATCAGAGTGGTCTGCTTTTTTTCTCTGTTTTTCTTTGCATGTCCCCAACAAGGTCGGGATATAAGGAGTTAGGGCTTGAACTGGTCGAACCTTTGCAAGACCAGCCTCGCAAATTCTGACAGCCTCACATGGCGGATGAAAAGAAAGACGAGGGGGTAAGAGATCCTATCAAAATCTTTCTTGAAGAAGCCCTCGAGTGACAAAGGAACGTGATGATGGACAACTTTGCCCAGATCCTTTAATGGCTACTCAGGGGCGATGCATCGGTTTCCAACAGCTACTCTGGAAACACCACACCATTTAAGGTACAAGTTAATTTTGAAATCCCCATATTCAAGGGTCAAATAGACGTAGATTCCGTCGATAAATGGTTAAATCTGTTATAGGGTTATTTTTCTGTTCATGATTTTTCCAGTCGGGAAAAGATTATTTTCGCTCTTCTCAAAGCAGGCCCCCATGTCAAGGATTTGTGGGAAACCTATTGCGAGAAGAAGGATGAAAGTACAGGCTCACTATTTTCAGCTGCACCCACTTGGAATTCATTTCAGGATGCCATCAAGGAGTAGTACTACCCTGTTGGAAGCTATGAGGATCGATACATAAAGTGGACCACGTTGCGGCAGGGAAGGGACCAAGACGTGCTGGAGTTTACCAATTTTTACCATACCCTTCACACAAAGTTGGGTATCAAGGATACGTAGCAACATTTTGTACTCAAATACTGCAACTGCTTGAACAAGCACACCCAGGAAGAAATAGAATTCCTGAGCATCTCCTCGCTCAGCACGACATATCGATATGCCGTCAAGGTTGAGAAAAAGTTTAAATAGAAGAAGCGAGACTTTGGATCTGCGAATCCGAAGCAAGGGAAAGGTGTCCCCAAACCACAGAACAAAGGAAAAAGCCAAGGCAAGGTGGCCCAAGACAACCCGCCAAAGCTGCAGCGCTGCGAAGCCGAAAAAGGACATGAGAAAGTGGTGTGAGTTCCATAAGAGCTCCATTCACAACACAAGTGAGTGTTGGGCCAAGAAGTCATTGGTGGCCAAGCTAAAGGTTTCAGAGTTAGATGCATGTTCTGACTTTGAGTTAGAACCCGACAAGGGGAATGACAAAGGGAAGCAGATTATCGATGCGGAGCCCAATGCCACCGTTGCCACCATGAAGATCTAGAAGGAGGAACCTAAAGATCTAGAGGAGGTGGAGTATCTCTTCCACACCCAGATGTGGGTAAAGGGCTCCCCGCTATAGTTCATTGTCAACAATGGGAGCCAAAAGAGCCTCATTTTGGCAAAGGTTGTGAAGCAGCCGGGCTTACTGACAACAGCACATCCACAACTGTACACCATCGGGTGGCTTCACCAAGGACGGGATCTTCGCGTGAGCCAGTAGTGTCACCTTCCGTACAACATCAAGCCCTTCACGGATGAGGTATTGTGTGACATTGCTCCCCTTGAAGTTTGTGATGTATTATTAGGACAACCATACTTGTGGAAGTGACATGCTGTGTATGAGTCAAGGCCCTATGCTGTTATTGTTACTTTGGGAAATAAGTTGTACATGATACTAGAGGTAGCACCGGCTACCACCATCTCTTTGGTTACTACAAAACAATGTAGTAAGCTCATTTCCAAAACCGAGAAATTTGTTTTCTTGATGATACGCCCTCAAGGAAAGAAGAAGATGGTGGCCACGACCTCCAGATAGGGCCCCTCCACACGACAACTACAGATGGAAAAGGTCATGGTGGAGTACGAGGACATCTTCACCTCCCCCGCAGGAGTTCCTCTGAACTATCAGGTCAAGCACTCCATCGATCTGGCCCTAGGTGCATCGCTGCCTAATGAACCAATCTATCGATGCTCCATTATGGAGAATGATGAAATCAAGAGGCAGATTCAGGAGCTACTACAAAAAGGTCACATCTTTTCGAGTTCATCACCATGTGGGAGCCTGATTGTGTTGGTACAGAAGAAGGATGGGACTTGGAGACTTTGTATTGACTATCAGGCACTGAACATGATCACTGTCTATAATAGGTACCTGATCCCATGGGTTGATGAGCTCCTGAACCAACTGAAGGGGGAAAAATTATTCAGCAAGATCAATTTGAAGTTAGGATAACACCAGGTACCAATTGAACCCTCTGATGTGTGGACGACTGCCTTCAAAGCCAAGGAGGGCCTTTTCAAATGGTTGGTTATGCCTTTTGGATTGATGAATGCTCCTGCAACCTTCATGAGGCTAATGGATGACATCTTGCGGCCATTCACCAACTCATTTGTAGTGGTATACTTGGATGACATCCTGATCTTTAGCCAGAGTTGGGAAGAGCACCTCCACCACATCCGACAGGTTCTTCAAACACTGCGACAACACAAGTTATGTGCCAATTTGGAGAAATGCACTTTTGGCATGACCCAGGTTCAGTATCTGGGATACATTATTGATGAATAAGAGGTGCATGTTGATCCAACAAAGATCCAAGTCATTTGGGATTGGCCATCTCCAACCACTTTGACAGAGCTTCGTAACTTTCTCGGGCTTGCCAACTTCTACCACAGGTTCGTGTTGGGATTTTCTCATATCACTTGGCCCTTGAGTCAAGTCACCAAGGGAGGAGCAAAAGAAAAATTCTTTTGGTCTGAATCGCAATAGAAGGCATTCATAGAGTTGAAAGATCACCTCTACTCAGCACCAGTGCTCGCATTACCAGACATGCAACAACCATTTGAGGTTGAGATAGATGCCTCTGACTATGCTATTGGGGTAGTCCTTACTCAACATGGGCATCCAGTGGCATATCATAGTGAGACACTTTCAGACACAGTCCAGAAGTATCCCACTTATGACAAAGAGATGTATTCTATTATGTAGGCTTGTCGACAATGGAAGCATTACATTTTGGGGAAGGAAATGGTCATCCACATAGACCCTGACCCCTGTATTTCATACAAACCCAAGGGAAATTGTAGAATGATCGCCATCAGAAGTGGTCCACATACCTGCAACAGTTCCATTTGAATATCAAGTATAAGAAGGAAACACCAATAATGTGCAGATTGCCTCAGTCGACCACCGATCATGGTGTTAACCACCGTGCTCAACTCTTGTGGGCACGAGACTTCTGATTGGCCATTTCTATATAAACGTGACCCAGAATTCTTCCACACATACCAGACACTCTTGGAGGGTCAGCATGTTCCAGATTTTCACCTCTAGGATGCCTTGTTATGCGACCTAGGTCACGTTTGTGTTCCTTCAGGTGAGCGTGCCAAGATGATTTGGGAAGCACACTACAGTCGGGCTACTAGGCATTTCAGGGTTGAGAAAACGGTGCCAATACTGCAGAAGATTTCTATTGGGAGAATCTTTGACAGGATTTCGGGAAGTACATTGGATCATGCACTACCTGCGCCATTGCCAAACCAACCATCAAGAAGCAAGGCCTCTATATCCCGCTTCCTACCCCTAGTCGACCTTGGGAATCCATCTCCATGGATTACATGTCAGGCCTTCCTTCCACTAAGCATGGAATGACTGTGTTTTTGTGGTCGTCGACAGGTTCTCGAAGATGGCCATTATGATGGTCTGCAAGAAGAATATTACAGCAGAAGCCACTGTTAAACTCTTCTTTGAATGAGTGTGGGTACACTTTGGGATCGCATAATCTATCATCTCAGATTGGGATAACAGGTTCCTCAGTACATTTTGGTCCAGTCTCTGGTCGATGTTAGACACCAAACTCACTAAATCCATAGCCTTCCATCCTCAAACTGATGGTCAGACAGAGGTTGTCAACAGGATGATCATACACATTCTGCGAATGTACAACTCAAAGAATCCACGCACATGGGAGGAGAGCCTCCCCTATGTTTAGAACAACTACAACTGGGCTCTCCACAGCTCGACTAGCCACAACCCTTTTCTGGTGGGCTTGGGATTCCAGCCACTATGTCCCATTGATGTGGCCATGCCATTTGCAGCTACTCACGCAAATTCGGCTCATGTCCAGTCCGAAACAGATACCGCAAATAGCTTCATTGAGCACATCCAACATATTCACCAGTAGGTCCATGACATTCTAGAGAAATAAAATTCCAAGTACAAGCAGCGACATGATCAACATCGGGTGCCACATAAGTTTCAAGTGGGCTACAAAGTCTGGTTGCATTTGCAAAAGGAACGCCTTACCGGAGCCTATCGGAAACTCAGACCACTCCAATATGGTCCTTACACCATTACCAAGGTTGTGGGAGATAATGCATTTGAGCTTCGCATTCCCCCATTCCTTGTCCTGCACCTAGTGTTCAATGTGGACCACCTTCGGCCATACTTTCTCGCATTACTAGACACATCTGACATTGCAGAATGACTCACACCCATAGAGTTAAATCCAGATTGCATGGAACAAGCTGCAACTGATCAGATCATGGACACACAGAGCAAGCACACTCACCAACAGAATATCCAATTGTATCAAGTTCTCAAAGTAGGCCAACTCCTTTACCAGGGCAAGTGGCTCACCAGGGACCAAGTTAAGCAGAAGTTCCCTCATCTCATGGAGGAACTCAACACAATGGGGACCATTTCTTCCTAAGGGTGGAGGAATGATCCAGGTGGATATTGGTGGCCACTTGGACCTCCACCATTGTTTCTTTCATCTTTTCAGTTTCCTTAATTGTAGCACAATTTACTATTTTTAGCATTTTTTTGGGTCCTGAACTTTCGGAGCCGTTTTAAGGCCCTAAACGACGTTTTTGGGAAAACTGGGGGCAACATGGGTCAATGGACCAGTGTTTCTCTTCCCAAAGTTGTAGTTCTCGGATAGATATTTCTAATGAGATATTGTATGCATCAAATGATGATCGTATGCCAAAGTTATGACCCCTGGAAGTTGATGTACCAATTTACCCAAACGAGGCCCACATTTTGGTGTTTCATCTTCTAGGGTTAGGTTTTTGGATGTTTAGGGTTTTCCATTATTTCTCAACAATAAATAGGCCTTCGAGCCTCATTGTAACATAGTTCAGAGGCATGTAGCCACCACATCTCTTCTTAGAGATAAGCTACCATCGCCCTAGCTGGTTTATTTCCATTCCTATTTGTAAGCATATTTTAGTATTTTAAATTAATGAAATGAAGTATTATTTCTACTACATCTCTGTGTTTATGGTTATCTCTAAAATTTGTTGTTTTCCTGTTTAAATCCGGATCAAACAAGTTTATGCGCATGGTCACCATCACACACTTGGAGATCAACACAGACACTATGCATCAGTATGTTGCTGGTCCAGCCACACTCAACACGATGATGCACATGTTATCAAACGAGTTGGACAGAGGGGCCATATCAATGTACCTAGATGCAATAGAGGCAAGAGTTCAATTTCAGCAGGATGTCACCAGTGAGCGCACAGACACCATCATGGATGACCAAGCTTGGAATTTGTTCGCCACTGCCGATCATCGCAAGGATGTCGAAGAGTTGGTCTTACCACAATGGTCCGAGTGTTAGTGATGTCTTGCATGGCTTGCTCAAGCCTATTTTATCTCACATGGGTACATGTGAAAATTGCATGTAACATCTTGTCAAGTGGAAGTTCAAGTGTCGATAGTTGAATGTAACAGTCATAGAATAGTTTAAGAGTCATGCGAATAGATGAAAATTCACAAAGGGGAATGTCAAGGGTCACCCTACCCTTTGCTATAAATAGTCCCTCATAACTCATTGTAAAGGCTTTTGGGTAGCCAAGCTTCCGATAGGAGTATCTTAGAGAGAGCTTGGACAATATTGTAATGAGCCTTGGCTTCTCCACTGTGTAGAGGTAGTATATCTCTTTGGAGGAGTAGGTGACAGTGACTGTAACATTCCATTGTTGGAACTAGTGGTTGGTCATGGTTGTATTGTATGTCTGGAACTTTCACTTCTTAATATAACAGAGCCAACACGTTTCATGCATATGTCGTATTGTATTTCAACTATCTTGTTTACTCTAAATGATATATGTATCTATTTTCTTACGCATGCATGTGTAGCTACTCTCTATATATGTATGTATGAATCTTACTGGAATGTGTTGTTGGTTTAAGCATCACTTTTGATTGCTAGCTTACTTGCCTTCCATGTTGTGATGCATCTTTTCTCATGTGTTCCCTTCTTAACTCCGTGCTTTCACAGGTTTCCAAGGGGCACACTCACCTCACCTTCCGTGTGTTAGAACCACTCATGCACCTTCCTTGACTTGTTGCATATGTCACACCCTTTCTAGTGACATGGACATCTTACTTTCCTCTGTGTGAAACCACGGTCAAGGCAATATCGTACAACCCACTATTGGGACTCCTACACCAAACAGTCTGAGGCCTAGTTGGGACTTCTTATCAGGGAGATCCCCTGACATGTTGGCGGGCCCAACACCGTCAACATGTACCTAATGTTTGGAAGCTAGTATGTGATGTATATAGGAAATATTCCCCCTCCACGCAAGAACAATAGTGTAATTCTCAAGCTAAATGTGTAATTTACAACCATCTTCACAATCTAGATCTTGAGACGGTAATATATCTTAAATATGAAAAATAAATATGGGATAGGTTGCAAGTCATGCATGAAGGAGAAACTTGTAGCAACAATGTAGAAAAAGAGAATAAAAGTAATAAAAAAATGGATCTCAAAAAATAATTTGTTCAGTTGAATGAGACCTTTCCTTCTAGTGTGAATGAAACTTATTCTCATGAGGAAAAGACAAATGAAAACCAAGTTAAGTTAGACTCAACTTTTATTGAAATAGAAAAACTTGCAAATGAAAACATAGATCAAAAGAAAATTCTACAGATATGTGATGAAAAGAGCATCCTTTGAGGACACAGTTGGAAGAAGCAAGGAGAGTTGAAGAGGTGATCACCAGTCTGTGAAAGGATAGATAGGAACAATGTGAGAGATTAGAAGTTGAAGTTGTTTCAACAAGAAATGAGTTAGATGAAAAGACAAGACAATATGAAAAGTTAGAAGAGGAGGTCGTCTCCATGAGAAATATGTTGGAAAACAATAATAGCTCAAAGGAAACCACTAAAGATAATACAACAATTCCAAAAAGGCATGTAGGAGATGTTAGTAGTAGCATGATAAAAAATAAAGGCAAAAAACAAAATCAGCGAAAGAATGAGTCAAATAAAGTGTCCTTTGCAAGACGACCATCTAGTCCCAGAGATGAGTTGAGAAAATCTGCAAGGTTCCAAAGGTTATGCTTTTCTCCTTTGAAATATGTTAAGTGTTTTTATTTCCATAGCCTCGACAATATAGTAGGAGACTATAAGAAGGGAAAATTTTAAGGATGAAAATTTATTTTAAAGCTTAGAAACCTTGGCAAATCTTATTAATCCCTAATATACAAATTTGTAAAATGTTTGGTGATATTTTTATAAAAACATTAAAATTTCTAATGATTTTATATAGACTTTATAAAGTTTTTGTGATAGTCTCTATAAATTTTTGGTGATTTTTAATGTAAAATAATTTTATCCTTTAAAATTTTGGTGAATTGATTTTAGGAAAAATAGAAATTGGTGAACAATTTTTTGGAAAAAGCATGGAAAATTAGCCCATCTGCGAAAGTTAGCCCCTAAAATTTTCCATGACTGTAAGAATAGTCAAATCAAGGCTTATTAGCAAAAGGTGTAGTAGCAAGGAATTATCCTCAATATATCGTCAAAGAAGACCTTTCCCTATGAGAAGATCATCTATCATCAGGTGCACAAGCTCTTTCTATGGCTAATGTTATTCATGCAATGCTTTTGGCCACAAATATTTTGATTGCAAAACACATATAAAGAAAAATAGGAATGCATATGTGGCTTATAGCCAAGAAGACACAAAAAATTTCCTTCATTTCTTGGTCACCCAAGATGTTATGTGTGTGACAACCATGGCCACATGGCCAAATAATGCAAGCTACCTTATACCTTAAAAAAATCTAGACAAAAGAAGGAGGACATTCAAAGCAAATCAAACTTTAATCTAGAAGGAAATACACATAACAGAAGAAAGACCACTAAAATTTGGAAAAGGAAGAAAGAGAATCATGTGATCTCAATGACAAATTGAAGTCAGCGTGGCCCTAGGGGGAGTTGCTCAAGGAAACAAAGAAGAATTTGTCACTATTAGAATGACAACATCTTAGGGGGAGAGAAACCCCTAAAGTGTTTTGGAAGAGATATAAAATATAATAATATTTTGATGGAAATTTTGGATCATCATCATAAAAACAAAAGAACTTTGATTGAAGAAGAAGAATGGAAGAGAAGGCTTCGATCCTTAATGAGTTGATTTCAATGATATGTGAAGATGACAAGAAGGGCCCCATTATTCAATTATTAGTAAAAAGTAGTATTATTGCTACCAAAGTTGCACATGAAGTGTGACATGTGGTTAGCATAGCAATGAAGAGAGAATAGGGGGAGAAACCTTGGAACTAGAGGTAATCTGAAGTATCAATTGTAGTTTAAAAATTTGGTGAATGGAGATGCCTCTCTGACATCACAAACTATGAGGCAATCAAATAACAAGAGCTTTGGTTCATCATTTCAAAATATGACCCAGGCAACGATGAATTCTCAGAAATCTAAAGGAGATTATGGTTATTAATATATGATCCCACTTTAACAGCCTATGGTCTTAATGGATCACTATATTGTGCCTGCGCCTGCCTTTTAGGACCTACTAAATTAATGGATCTTGGTATCCCCTTTTCATTCACAACATTGGATGCTCACTACTTGGATGAACAGATTCCCATGGACATGCTATACTATGCTCATTCATTCCTCGAAAAAAAAACTAATAATATATATTGAAAACTCATACCACACAAAGAAAGAAACTAAACTACAATTAATTCAAATGCTGGTGTCTCAGGATGGATCTGTTCAAACACAACACACACTAGTAAGAGAAGAGAGAGACTCAATTTAGTTTGTTGCTCGATCAACTATGAATCTAATTATATACATTTGCACGATGCTCAATTAACTATCTCCTCAGTGAAGCAACAACAACGCAGGAAACTATGACCTGAAAGATCATTTACGTGACATACTTGATCGACTATCACATACTACTATCTAATTATATTTACGGAATACCGAAATCATCAATCATTTTTTGTCATATCATATCAAGGTTGTGAGCGATTAGAATCATTAATTTTGGGTAAAGGGAAAGGAAATGGTAGAGGTTCACTTTGATACAAGAAAATGTGTCAAATGGAGAGGAAATTGAAACTAAATAAACCCTTGCAACTGGAGAGAAATGGGAGTTGATCAATTGCATATGTGGAAGTACTATGCAAGTCATTGTCCAAATGTTATAATATTTAGATGGACTTACTGAGAAAACCCACAAGATAGTAAAAACCATTGAAAGGAAAACGAACAACCACCTATAGAAGGGGACAATGACTCAAGAAGGCAACAAAAGAAATGCCAGTTGAGCTCATTATTGGCAAAAAGGATACAAGCAACCTCGATGAGTGTATTTCAGATTGAAATGGATGATGCAAAAGAAGCCAAGGAGAGAATGAAGAGATAGATGCAAGAGCTAGGAATATCAACCATAATGCTTGTTGCATATAATGAGGCAACCAGTCCATTAAATATTCATACATACAAATACACATTAAAACAACTATGTTCTTGCAAGAAGTTAGAAGCAACACATCTGCAATAAAATCAGATTTTTAAAAATATTGAAAATGATATTGTATTAGTCAGAGGATGTGTGACAATATGGAGCATTACAAATCATTCTATGGTGAAATCGATGTGAGGCAGAGCTAAGGAAGCATGTTGATATGTGTTGCATGCACTTGTGGACAAAGAGGTATGCACGTAGAGATGCCAGATGCCATGTAGATAGAGATGTAGAGGTACACTAGTGGATGGACTTGAGGCAAACAGGGACATTAAATTCTTGTGGAATCTGGAGCATTATGGAATCCTATGCTACGTTACACTATGACATAGTAGAGGAGCAATATGGTAAGAGGAATTTTATAGTAAATAATAGGTACATTGCATAACTAGGGGTATGACAGTGCACATGATGCCAAAGTTTTCATTATGGAAGAAGATGCATTAAAGATGCCAGAGGAGGATAAAAGACAAACTATGCCAAAGGTATGATAAAATAGTAGTCTAGTTCATCACTTTCAAAGACTATTATTGAATGCATAAAATTTCACCTTCATTTCTAGCATTTTTGTGCTAGTGAACTATCAATTTTGTTAGGAATATATTGAATTATGAATTGTGATAAAGTAATTATCCTTGCCCTATGAGAGTTTATCAAATGTTTCCCACACATCATTCTATAGATCAACAATTGGTGTACAAAACGATATATTATAAGTCAAATGGTGTCTCACATAAAATCTATGGCAAGTGTTGTAGTAGCAACAGATGAAGTGACTAGTACCGAACATGTAGATGAATCCATCTGGTAGGATGACTCATTTGTTTAACTCCTCAATAACCTCAAAACCATATACTCCATTATTGAAGTTGTTAATGTTCTTATGTAGACTTTGAGAGAACATCATGGTTGGTTGTTGAATCTATAACATATTTTTTTTCAAGCTTCCATATTCAAATTCAAGATCAGTTGTAAAATGTCTCCAAATAATCACTGAGAAGCATAATATAGAGATCAAATCCGAGTTAAGGGACATGGATATCTAGTTTAGTTCTATTATAGCATTAGACATGGTCCATATGTATATCCCGCTGAAAATGCTTTCTCAGAGTATAATGTGATAAGGGAAGAAGCAAATGAAGTATTGGAACAGGGCCTGGAGAATAAGGTATTACTAGTTTTCAAAGACTTTCTTTTAGTTAAGAGACCTTTAAACCTAGATCCTAAATATGAAAACCTTTGGAATAAGGATACTTTTATTGAAGAGAGCTTAATTATGGAAATTTTAGTCATTCTGTATTATGAACAAGTTCATGTATGCATGGTTGATGAATTGAAAAGTATAATTGTTAAGATATAATAAGCGCATACAGAGACACAACATGTCAAATATCAGGATATTTTGATTCTTAACAAGGCCTTGAATCTTGAAAGTCTTATTCATACATTCTATGATAATGTTCCTTTTAGCTAGGGATCTCATGCATTTGGTGGAATTGGAGTAATTTCAAGAACGTGACAATTCAATATCAGTTTTTACTTCATTGGAGGATCCTGAATATGGTCTTCTAATGTTTACGAGCAATTTTTATTTGTCTTGTCAGCATGCTCCCAACATCAGAAAATCAAACTACTCATGCATAAGATAATGGAATATTGTAAAGGGCTATTGTTCAATCCATTTTATGTTATCTTTCATTCGATTAAGGTTATTGTACATAAATACATAAAACTAGATGCAGTTGCAAATCATGATAGGAAAGTGGTTTTGAAAGAGACAAAATTGTATATTGAAACTCAAGGAAGGTAATACAGTTGTGGACCTATCAAACCTAGAGGATGTGGAAGTCCAAAGACAAAGGTTAAATGATGTGCTATTTTTTTAACTTGCCATACCTATATCTGTGATTTTTGTCATGCAAATTGAACCATAAAATTATCCTTTGATAGTACCATAGTTGTTGTGATGAGAATGAACTTGGTGAGATGCAATCTAAAACAAATGACTGTCTTTTAACATATATGGAGCTAGATACGTCTATTTGTGCACCACTCCTTGTTGATTTTCATCACAAATTGAACCCCATTGCCATTGATGTCAAAAGGGGAGGTAAGCAGAGGTAAGGAAAAATGATTCTTAGGGAGAAGTAAGGAGAAATGTTTCTCAGGACAAAAGTAGGAGGATCAATGTGTTGCCATTAATGACAAAGGGGGATAGTGTTGGCAAAATAGTCATTGATGATAAAGAGTGTTGAAGGTTTTAAGTACTGCTTCTAGTGTGTCTCAAAGTTGAGTATGCATTTTTATATTGTTGTCCCTATTACCTACCAAAAGTGGGGACCCCTAGGATAGTTTTTTTCCTTGTAATATTCTTCAGGTGGCAACCAACAACCCTTGAGAGCCACCCATAGTTGATGTGATGTGCCACTTTATCTTCTCTCCCATCTGTTGAGAGCATATGTTACAAGGTGGGAAATCTAACCAAAAAGGTATGTTTTTCATTGTGCAATTTTGTGCTTATATTTTTTTTCATTGGGCATTTTCGGCATGGATTATTAGGTAACTTGGAAGAAGGAAGGGTTGTTCAAATTGGAAACTAGGTCCAAATTCTAATTTGGGTGGCTTATTTGATTTTGATTATGATTACATTAAATTCCTCTTTTCGAGAGAACCAAAATCAACCTAAAGTTCATAAATTTGGACAAGGGAAAGTATGTTTTTGAATTATGAGCCCACATGTACATATTTGATCAGGTTAGCCCTAAAGAACATTGGACACCCTTGGAAGGCTATAAATAAAAGTGACCTCAACCTCATTTGGACATCATCATAGATCATTCTTCTATTATCTTTCTTGTTTTTGGCTCGCACAGGTCTGAGGGAGATCCGCGGATGAATAGGTTCACTTGAAGATGAAATTGTAGGGTCTGAAGCTCACATCATTGTTTTAGGGTTTTAAGCCTCAGTCGCAGGCACAACATAGAGAAATATTAGCCATATTTGCTCGCTGACCTTCTCATCCATTTGACTAAAGCCTTTTAGTTGCACCCATAACATGTACTTCATGCAATTGACATCTAGGTTTTGGTTTTTCATCTGTCTGAAGTTTTCTCTTGTTGACTGCAGGGTTCAACGATTGACCATAGATAGTGACAGCTCATTATAGGCTTCTGAATCAATGTCTTGAGTATAAAAATTGATGGGTTCATTTTATGGATTTTGTTTAGTTGAGTATTGTTGGATAGGTTTATGGTTGAAGATATGGATTGTTGTACTCTCATTTACCAAATCATTCAAAGATGATCTAATAAGAAGAATAATTTGAAAGGTTTTCCCCATGGTGGGTTTTGCTTTGGTCTCCGAACAATATTGGTGTCTCTATGTGTGAATTCATTTCTTCTATTGTTCCTTTATGTTCCACTGCACTGATGATGATGATATTGTTCTTTCTACATAGTTTCATATGTTGCTGAATAATGTAAATATGAATAATGTTATGATGTTATGGGGTGAATTTAATGTGTTTATGAAGAAATTCAATTATCAAAGCAAAGAAAAATATATCCTTAATAAAAATTAACATGGTATCAGAGCTGGGTTGAATAAAAGTCATGGAGATCAACCCTATGATGACACCATTGATGGGAACAAGAGAAGATGGAGGAGACCTAAAAAAATTCTAGGGTTTGAAGGAAACCCTAGGAAATTTGGCTATTAGGTTTGATGGGTCTTATGAGGTTAGGGTTTGAGAGAAACCATAGTTTATGATTTGAGATATGAAATCTAGAAACCCTAGCATGGTGAATGTGAATATGCTCAAGCACTTGTATAAGCTTTGATGAAGCCCTAGATGGGATAATTTCTATTAAGTTTGGTTGATAAATATATTGAAGGCAACAAGTGGACTATGAACAATGATGGTTCAAGAGGGAGATGATCACCTCTTATTGAAGATAAGTATTTCTTGATTTATGATGCTCCTTTATGTCTTTACTTTTGTTTATACTTATTGATTTGATTATTGTGTCTATTATTATCTATACTTCCTACATGTATATTTGAGTATTTGGATGCTTATAACATCCTGATGAGTTGTGATAAATGGATCCTTCTTGAGGATAATGGCTAATGCAGGACGAGAGGAGTTAGTAAAGGTCAAAAAGTTCTACAAGATACCTAATGCAAAATAAGAAGGTCCATAAGTATTTGAATACTCCAAGGTATGCATGGCATATTGTTTCAATGTTATGTTTAAGCTATAATATTGGATAGCAAGGTAAGACCTAAGGTATGATGAGTATATCATTTTCACAAATGGCTCATGTATGATGAAATTATGCTCTTGGTAGTGAACAAGTATCTTACCTTTTAGACATAATGAACTTCTTGATTCTATTTAATATTGATCTATGATATATTGGTATACTTGGTGGAGGCTAGCACCTTCATTCTAATAGATAGTACCTTGATATTATTAATAATGCTTGTGATAATCATGGTAGCCATGCTGATAGAAGTATAACAATGAGATTGAAATTCAAGATATTTTGTTGACTGTGGTTATGTGATTAGTAATTATGGAATATGGTAAAATTGAATGCCCTGACTTAATGGATTGGGTTATGTGACAAAGAAGTAATGTTGTGATCATGATTCTTGAAGTATACTCCTTTTAGCTATTTGACACTAACCCTTGATGAAAATATGCCAATATATATGACCATGATGAATATGTGATATAGTTTGACTTTATGATCTAATAGATCTACTGATGTATGACAATATTATAGACAAGTTGATGACTTGAATAAAGATGACTGAAGTGGCTTCCCATTCAGATGGAGAATTTTTCCATAAGATCCTTACTCATATTATCATTTGCATTATATTTATAGAATATTATTTATTCTTAAAGTAATAATAATGAACATGAATATTCAAATATCTGATATTGTTGGTATGCAACAAACTTCTCATCTAAGAAGAAAGATTTTTCCTTACTCTAAGCCTCAGTTGCACAAAAGCAAGCCTAAGGGTGTGACTGTAGCCTCCCAAACATATGGAGGAAGGCCTATGGGTGTGATTATGCCTACAAGTCACAAAAGTGAAGCTTTATGCATAAAATCAGAAGTACACTTGAAGGATGTCAGTCCTATAGACATGGAGTAAACAATAGAAAGTTCTATGAGTGGGGAAGTTTGAATGTTTGTCTTACTATAATGTGAATACGTTGACTAAACTTGTGTTTGTAGGTAACTGGGATATGCATATCAATATGTCATTATCATTTAACCATTGAGGCTTGTACATGACACTATTTGATAATAGTTGCAAGAGTTTGGATGATTGATATGGATAAGAAATGTTTGGAGTCTTGACATGATTCTTGATGATGATTTAGAACTTTTACTTGATGATTGAGATATGTTTTGGGCTATAGATCTCACTGTGATAGAAAATTTGGGATTTGACCCGATGAATAATGATTAGATTTGATGACTGATGATTTTCCTTAATAACCATGCTATATGGGTATAGTGATTTTCAATGACTTATATTAGTATTCGGTGTTCACATGATTAGCTTTGACACAATGGTTAAAGTATTAAAAGTAATGGAACCTGCATAACTTATTCCTAGAGTATGCATCTAGTGACTTATATTATAATCACGAGGATGACTTGATGAATTTTGGATTGATAGTGCTTGGTAGATGATAACTTGTTGGCATGATAAAGTCATAATTTGATATTTGGATGTGAGCTCTACCTGTCACTTGGTCCAAAAAATTGTTATAGTGATATTGATGATTTTGGTATTAGTTTTGATATGACTTCTAAACTTTGATAAGATGAATTAGTTAATTTGATTATATAATATTGATTTGTTTAGCTTATTATATTGGTTTGGTAAAGTGTTATGTTTGCAAAAAGAATTGTATGAAGCAAGCTCCCCGAGCCTAGTATGTCTACATTGACAGTTATCTGGTGAATCCAGGATGATGTGTTGATCCAAAACTCTACTTCAAAAGGGTCCACGGTATGGCTTTGATTTAGGTTTTATATAATGATGGTATACTCTTTGACAGATAATGAGCCTTTGATGATCAAAGTTAGAGGGAGATGGTTTCTGAAGCTCGAAATGATCAATCATGGCATGATGAATAGATTTATTAAGTTTGGAATATAAAATTTATATTATGAATCTATTGAAAATTTGTTTGAAAGTGGAAATGTAAATCCTTGGATACTCCGATTAAATTTCAAGAAGTTGTGAAGAAATATGGTTAAACTTGACTTGGAAATCGACAGTTGATTGAAACAATGATGTTCCACTTGAACACCTATTCATGTATATATGTTGAGCATAGAAATTGAGCAAATTCATGATTGATACGCTTCATACACATTGAGTTTCCACCAAGAACCTTTTGAGATATTTGCATGGGACGATCAATTTTTGATCTGAGATATTTTTCCTATAATATGTGACTTCATGGATGCATTGATGATGTTCGAGATTATTATTGATAAGTGCATCTTGGTGCTTCCTTAGTATGAAATATGCCATGATATCTTGGATGAGAGGTCATAGCATGACTAAGGTTAAGGATGATGTTGCTAGCATGGCTAGCTATGAGGCTAGATGAAGAATATTTGTGGAGAACCATTTGAACAAGTTCTGGATAAGATAGGGATACATTCTGATAAATGAGTGGGATCCGATTAACAAACAATCCCATATATATCTAGGACTGAGATACCTTCATATATTGAGACAATACTGCTATACTTAGGCTAATGGTTCACACCTCCTTGAGAGGGAGGATGGCTATGGTATCCCTTTTGTGATATATATATATATATATATATATATATATATAATATATATATATATATATAATATATATATATATATATTTATTTATTATTTATATATATCTATATATGTTTTAAATGTGATATTTGATTTAATGTCCTGTCTGAACAAGAGACAACTGCAATTGAGACATGATGATTACCATATATGAGCATGATGATATGGAACTGATCTACAGAGAGCATTGCTGATCGAGGACATTGAGCCAACTCTTCCCCCCCTGTTTGAGCTCCCAAGGTGAGGAATTGAGATGGAGGGATCCTAGGGTTGAGGGATCTCTAGACAATAGTGTATCACCCCTATCTGTTACCCTTATGGTTGGAGATGCTTCTCCCCCATCTTGTTATTTGTAGAGTATACCCCGGTTGGAATCATACTCACAAGCTGAGCTTGTTGGGATTGTCCCTCGCCGTCTGGCCAATGGGTTGAGGAGGCTTGGGGTATGTGATCCTTACCTTTTGGTAAGTCGGGTATCTATCCCAAGATTGGATTATGATGTAGGTGTTCTACCACATGAATCTTGAGGGTCATTGTTGAGAAGATCAGTAGGAAATAGGATGGGTTGAGATGTGCTCCCCTATATCACCTATTGCTTGATATGGGTTCGTAGAAGTTTAGCTCCCCCATGAGATTTCAGGTTGATATGTGCTCCCCAATGTGTTTCTAGGTTGAGATGTGCTCCTTGATGATATGCTCTTCGATGATGATGTAGGTTGTAGAATTGACTCCCCACTAATGTTTCTCGGGTGGTAGCATTGGGATCCTTGCTGGCAGTGATTCTTTGTGGTAGCAGTGGCTCCTCGATTGTTAAATTGGCAACTAGTGACAAAATCCATGTGGGTCAGCTTATTTATGGTAGCTGATATTTTTATAGGATCCCTCTCGTCAAGAGTTGTAGGATTGATCTAAATATCATCCGATTCCGATAAGTATTTATGGAGATATGAATTTATTTAGATTATGGAATTATCATCTAGCCGACCAGCAACTTGAGTAGACTCAGAAGCCCAATAGACGTGTCTATTCATCACCTACATGTTAGTATAAATAGAAGAGGATTTGAAGTCATTTTTAACTCACCTAAAGCAATCTCATCTCCTTTCCACATCTTGGGTTTTTGGAGAAGGAGATACACTATGGATTACGTTGGCCTAATATGATGATGCCCTAATGGAGAACACAACCATAACTATGTAGGCATATAAGGATGTTCTACATTCTGAGATGCTTTCCCTAAATCTAAGCACAACTATGGAGGAGAAGCCACAGGAATACGAAACCACGATCATATATACACAGTCATGAAGGAAGTGAAACCCTACGCCGTTCATGGGAACATATAAACTAGAATACACACAGTAATACACGCAGGTGGATACGAAGCAAATATACGCACAGAATTAGATGCAGGTCTTCATGAATGGTTATACAATGGGCTGTCATAGTTATATATATATATATATTATATATATAATTATATATATATAATATATATATATTTACACTGGAAATGAGTCACAGTAATGCAGTAGTATCTACATGTTGTTCTTGATCAGGATGTTGGCCATGCTATAATACCATCTACATGTTGTTCATGATCAGGAAATGATATAACACATATGGATACACTGGGCAGTCATATATATGCTACAGTCATGGTTAAATGCTGGGCAGAAATGAATACACACTGTAAAGGTAAACTCTGTGTAGTCATGGTCAAGTCATATACAAATATGAGAATGAAGCTATAGTGGTCATGCAGTCATCGCAGTTAGAAATATACGCAGCAAACACTACGTGGATTGAACACAATCATGCCTTGTCTTATACTTGGATATCATACGATGGCATGGATGAAATGCACTGTCACACCTTACCACGCAGTCAAGGGTATACGCTGTGTATAAAAGTCAAGGCAACACATATGAACGTAGTCAAGGGTATACACTGTGTATAAAAGTCAAGGCAGCACATATGAACGTAGTCAAGGGTATACGTTGTGTATGGAAGTCAATGCAACACATATGAACGCAGTCAAGGGTATCCTTGAGCAAACCCTACACAAAAAATAATGGGACTGTGTAGAGTATTGCGTGGAACTATAGCCTAGCTGCTTTGTTAGGCTACAAGCCATAGCAAGCAGTTAAGGCTGATGTGCATATGGCTGTATGATGAATCATCATGAAGTTATAACAACAAAATTATGAGAAACATGATGGGCAACATAGGTGCATGATGACATGGAGCATGGGCAGCAGCATGATCAATGAGATCATGGACATGAAGGGCAACATGATGATAATCATGATTAGTGCAGCATATGTAGTGATGCAGCAAGTGGACCAAGATGCAACGCTACGATAGGTGAAGCCATCACCTTGAGAACTAGTTGAAGCATAATGTCTTCAACTGATCTCATCGTTATATGAAATGATATATGCTAGATCTAGATAAGTCAAAATGTTGACTTTTGTTGTAAATGTACTATCTCTCTCTCTCTCTTTCTCTGCTGAAATTTGAAGAACATAAAAGAAGAATTGATCAAGGGTTTCCCCACACATATTGGGGTTTGTACTTGGCTCGCGCCACATCTTGTGTCCTCTTGTCTTGGCTTGTCTTCTGTGATTTATATTCATGTTCTATTTTCAGTTTACTTTATGCTGATGTGATTGCTAATATGGAAAAGAAATTAAATAAATTGCTCTAACATAGAACATACCTAAAACTTAACTTGGTATTGGAGCTGAGGCAAAGACTATGCCCAAGCAAGAGTGAAAGAGCAATCACTAAAGATAGTTGGAACAAGACAGAAGGATCAATGAGTTCCTCATAATTCACATAGGGTGAAGTCAAAGCAGAGCATATTAATAGAATGGCGCAGCGGAACTTCTGATGGCCTACCTAAAGATCACTTCATTGGGAAGTTTAGATCTAAGGGTGGAAGGAAAGGCAGATGTCTTGGTTATAAGTTCAGCCCTTATGTGAAGGAGTGTCTAAATGGTAGAGATGTAGGTCATCAAGGACACGACCGACTCTTTAATGAAGCAAGGAACCCTAGGAATGGAAGCCGAAGGTTCTAAGGTGGAATTCATCAATGGAAAGATGTTGTCAGGGATCCCTGAATTCAAAAAGAATATGAAGGTACATGTCTGATATGTACCGAAGGAAAATCTTATAAGGGGACCATTCTCCTCATGCCACAGGTTCACAGCTTTGGAACAACCCGAGGAATTTGAGATTCATGATTAGGAATCTCATGTATGCAGGTGGTAGAAAGTCGTCTATGGCTTGAAGCAAAACACCCCAGGCATAGTATGAGAGGATCAACAACTGTCTGATGAAGATGAGATTCACTAGAAGTGAAATCAATCCAAACCATTTGAAGGTTGTGGATGATAGACCTCTCATACCAACACCTTATGAGGATGACCTATGCAAACCCTCTCATTTGCAGAAGTAAGAGGGAGTTGGATTCCGGATGTGAAAAGATAAACTGCAAGCCTGTGACTACCTTGATGAAGTTATACAATAGTGATGTCAGACCACACTTGGGAAAGTTCTTGGTGAACTTCTGCTTGGACATACATCTTGCAGTTAGCACGAGGAGCTCATATTTGGTTGAGCCTCACTGGATTTGTGCCAACAATCTTTTGAGATGTCTTCAGGGTACAATCTCTCATGGATTGAGATACACTGATTGCATGATGCTGATTGGGTAGGAAATGTGGAGGATCACTGAAGCACTTCTTAGTGTTGTTTCTCTTTGGATTCTGCTTCAATATCATGGATGAGCAGGAAGCAGAAGTCGGTTGTTATAAGTACCGCCGAGACCAGATACATAACTATGAGTATGACCTTGTATGAAGCTGCCTGGTTAGGGAATCTCTTCAAGTGAGCTATTTGTACCACTGTGATTCTCTGTGACAACCAGAGGTGGGATTCAATTATTGAGGAATCCCGCATTTGATGATTGCTCCAGTAGATAGACATCAGATACTACCTTATTTGGGATATGGTAAGTCTATGAGCAAGGAAGCTCCATCGCTATGAGATGATGTGAAGGTCGCTACACTTTGTCTAAGCCCTGGGGGAAAGATCAAATTTGTGATTTTCCTGAACAACTTGGAGTCGTCAAGAGACCCTTGTACAAGGGTCCTGCATGTTCTATACATTGAGCTCTGGGAGCTCTGAGGGCTTGTGGTTCTTACTGGAGCAACATACGACCACAGGGTGACTCACCCTCCCCTGGTGGTGTGCACTGGGATAGGATGATTTGCTCTCTTGTGGACATGATGATTCACTCTCCTATGGACAAGATGATTCGCTCTCTTGTGGGACAAGATGATCCACTTTCTTGTGGGACAGGATGATTCGCTCTCCTGTGAACAAGATTATTCGCTCTCTTGTGGGACAAGATGATTCACTCTCTTGTGGGACAAGATGATTCGCTCTCTTGTGGGACGAGATGATTCGCTCTCTTGTGGAACAAGATGATTTTCTCTCCTGTGTAGCAGGATGATTAATTCCCCTATGAGGTCTAGATGATGTGTTCTCCATGATGACTGTGTAGCAGGATGATTAGTTATCCTGTGAGGTCTGGATGAAGATTGTGTAGCATGATGATTAGTTCTCCCGTAAGGCCTAGATGATGTGTTCTCCATGGTGATTGTGTAGCAGGATGATTAGTACTCCTGTGAGGATAGGATTGATTAAGTTCTCCTGTCGAGGAATCCTACCCATGCAGTCTGGGACTCATGGGAAGTACCTCTCATCTAATCAATGAGCAAGGAAATGAGGATGGGGACCATAGTAGTACCAATGGACACATCAATGTATCTACCATACCCCCTATGCTAGGATTACCTTCATTGATTTGGGATCAATGATACTGGTCTGGGACCAGTGGTAGGAGTTGTACCTACTATGATGCTGACTTCCAGTCAGTCGAGACTGGTTTGGGACCAGTGGCACATACTCTGAGACTGAATTCGTGTTAGTGCAGGACTAGTCTGGGACCAGTGAGAGTGGTACATACTATGACGCTGACTTTGGGTCAGTTGAGACTGGTCTAGGACTAGTGGTACACTCTTTGAGCCTGCAATACTGGTTTGGGACCAATGGTAGGAGTATTACCTACTATGATGCTGACTTCAGGTCGGTTGAGATTGGTTTGGGACTAGTGGTACACTCTCTGAGCTTGTGATACTGGTCTGGGACTAGTGGTAGGAGTGGTACCCACTATGACGCTGACTTTGGGTCGGTTGAGACTGGTTTGGGACCAGTGGTATGCACTCTGAGACTGACTTTGGGTCAATGGAGAATGGTATGAGACATTCTTGATCAATTCTTCTTCTTCATAGTTCAGTAGAGCAGAGCAGAGCCAACAAATCTGGGAAGAGCAGAGTAGAGCCAATAGAGCCAACAGAGACGAGTAGAGCAAAGTAGAGCCAATAGAGCCAACAGAGACGAGTAGAGCAAAGTAGAGCCAATAGAGCTGAGCAGAGCAGAGCCAATAGAGCTGAGCAAAGTAGAGTAGAGCCAACAGAGTTAAGTAGAGCAGAGCGAGCAGAGCTAAGCAGAGCCAACAAAGCTAAGTAGAGCAGAGCAGAGTAGAGTAGAGCTAGCAGAGTTGAGTAGAGCTGGGCAGAGTAGTGCAGGGCACTGATGGCAGAGATAGTATAGTCGGACTTATGGATCACCGGATGGAGTTCTCCCTAGTTGAGAGGGAGTGTTAAATTGGGAACTAGGGCCAAACTCCATGTGGGTCAGATTATTTATGGCAGCTGATATTTTTATTGGATCTCTCTCATTGAGAGGTGTAGGATTGATCTAAAGTTCATCCAATTCCGATAAGTATTTATGGAGATATGAATTTATTTAGATTATGGAATTATCATCTAGCCAACCAGCAACTTGAGTAGACTCAGAAGCCCAATAGATGTGTCTATTCATCACCTACACATTAGTATAAATAGAAGAGGATTTGAAGTCATTTGGAACTCACTCAAGTGATCTCATCTCCTCTCCACATCTTGGGTTTTTGGAGAAGGAGATACACTATGAATTACACTGGCCAAATATGATGATGCCCTAATGGAGAACACAACCATAACTATGTAGGCATATAAGGATGATCTACGTATTGAGATGCTTTCCATAAATCTAAGGATGGCTATACACAACCATAATTATGCAGGCATATAAGGATGATCTACGTTCTGAGATGCTTTCCATAAATCTAAGCATGGCTATGGAGGAGAAGCCATGGGAATATGGAACCACAATCATATATACGTAGTCATGAAGGAAGTGAAACCCTATGCTATTCGTGGAAACATATAAACTGGAATATGCATAGTAATACACGTAGGTGGATATGCAGCAAATATCCGCACATAATTACACGCAAGTCTTCATGAATGGTTATATGATGGGTTGTCATAGTTATATATATCTATCTATCTATATATATATATATATATATAGATATACACATATATTTACGCTGGAAATGAGCCGTAGTAATGCAGTAGTATCTATACATTGTTCTTGATTAGGACGCTAGCCATGTTATAATACCATCTACACACTATTCATGATCAGGAAATGATATAACGCATATGGATATATTGGGCAGTCATATATACACTGTAGTCATGGTTAAATGCTAGGGAACAATGAATGCACACTGTAAATGCAAACTCTATGCAGTCATGGTCAAGTCATATACGTATACGGGAATGAAGCTATAGTGGTCACACAGTCATCGTAGTTAGCAATATACACAACAAACACTACGTGGATGGAATGCAGTCATGGCCTAGCTTATACGTGGATATCATACAATGGCATGGGTGGAACGCACTGTCACACCTTACCACACAGTTAAGGGTATACGTTGTGTATAGAATTCAAGGCAGCACATATGAATGTAGTCAAGGGTATACATTGTGTATAAAAGTCAAGGCAGCACATAGGAATGCAGTCAAGGGTATACGCTCTGTATGGAAGTCAAGGCAGCACATTTGAATGCAGTCAAGGGTATCCCTGAGCAAACCCTATACAGAAAATAATGGGACTGCGTAGAGTATTGCGTGGAACTATAACCTAGCTGCTTTTCTAGGCTGCAAGCCATAGCATGTAGCTAAGGATGATGTGCATATGGCTGTATGATGAAGCATCATGAAGTCATAACAGAAGCATTATGAGTAGCATGATGGGAAGCATAGGTGCATGATGACATGGAGCATGGACAACAACATGACCAATGAGATCATGGACATGAAGGGCAGCATGATGATAATCATGATTTGTGCAGCATATGTAGTGGTGTAGCAAGTGGACAAAGATGTAGCACTACGATAGGTGAAGCCATCACCTTGAGAATTAGTTGAAACAAAATGTCTTCAATTGATCTCATCATTATACGAAATTATCTATGCTAGATCTAGATAAGTCAAAGTGTTGAATTTTGTTGTAAATGTACTATCTGTCTCTCTCTCTCTTTCTCTGCTGAACTTTGACGAACATAAAAGAATAATTGATCAAGGGTTTCCCCACACATTGTGGGGTTTGTCCCTGGCTCGTGCCACGTATTTTGTCCTCTTGTCTTGGCTTGTCTTCTGTGATTTATATTCATGTTCTATCTGCAGTTTACTTTATGTTGATGTGATTGCTAATATGGAAAAGAAATCAAATAAATTGCTCTAGCATAGAACATACCTAAAACTTAACACCGATGAATATAGGGTGGTAGCTTAGGTTCCCCTCTGATGTCAAATTCTTCTTATTTTAGATTCAATAATGTCCAGTATATGAGTAAGTATAATCAAGAGATAAGCAGGAATGAGCAAGAGATGAACCTAGATGATCAATGATGATACATGATGATGAGATACTTTATAATGGATATGATTTGATGATAGTATACACATAACATGTTGTGGGTGGAATTCTCCCTAGTTGAGAGGGAGTGTTCAAATTTTCAACTAGGTCCAAATTACACTTTAGGTAGCTCATTTGATGGAGATGACGATTTCATTGAATTCCTATTTTTGAGAGGACCAAAATCAACCTAAATATCATCTAATTTGGACAAGGCAAAGTATATTTTGAAATTATGAGCCCACATGTACATATTTGATCAAGTCGGCCCAAAGAAAATTGGACACCCTTGGAAGGATATAAATACAAGTAACCTCAACCTCATTTGGACATCATCATAGATCATTATTCTATTTTATTTCTTGTTTTCGGCTTGCACTGGTCTGATGCAGATCCACAAAGAAATAGGTTCACTCAAAGATGAAATTGCAAGGTCCAAAGCTCACATCACTGTTTTAGGGTTTTGAGCCTCAGTCATAGGCACAACACAGAGAAATACCAGCTATGGTTACTCCCTGACTAGATCATTTGTGTGACCGAAGCCTTTCATTCACACACATAACATGTCCTCCATGTGACTTGCATCTAGGGTCTAGTTTTTCATTTGTCTGAAGTTTTTGATCGTTGACTGCAGGGTTCAATAGTTGACCTTAGACAATGACAGACCATTACAGGCTTCTGAATCGGGGTTTTGAGTATAAGAATTAATGTGTTCATTTTATGGATTTTGTTTAATTGATTATTACTGGATAGGTTTATGGTTGAAGATATGGATTATTGTACTCTCATTTACTGAATCATTTAATGAGGTTCTAATAAGAAGAAGAGTTTGAAAGGGTTTTCTCCATAGTGGGTGTTGCCCTGATCTCCTTCCAATCCTGGTGTCTCTATGTGTGAATTCTTTTCTTCTATTGTTCCTTTATGTTCCACTACATTGATGATGATGATATTGTTCTTTATACATAGTTGCATATGTTGCTGAATAATGTAAACATGAATAATGATGTTATGGGGTGAATTTAATGTGTTAATGAAGAAATGTAATTATCAAAGCAAAGAACAACATAGCCATAAGAAAAATTAAAAAGGGCTTTGAATGTGGTTTTATTCCCTCACCTTAAATGTGGGGTTGATATTCAATCACAGTCCCGTGGTATCTTCCTTATTGGCCTATGGATTTAGGAAGGACACTACTTGGGAAATCCCAATTTTGGTAGCATGCCCCTGTTTTACCGTTCCACAATTTTCACTCCCTTCGCATAATGTCTATTTTGTCATTTTCATTCTTTGGGTCCATAAGGCACTGACACACCCCCCTCCCCTTATCCACATATCTAGGTAGTGCCTGGAAATGTTGACCCAGAGGATGATGCAACTAAAATAAAGATAAAAGCATATCATGGCCACAAGCAAGAAACAAAAGAAAGATAATATTATAAAATGAAAAATGTAGTTGAGACATTTAATATAGCATGTGAGAAAAATCCAAACATGAGATATACCCTTATCATGGCCATCACCCTGGTTCCTAGGCCCATGAGTGCCGCTCACATCAGTAAGGAAGACATGCATGTCCAAACCCCTGATGGGAGATCAAATGCCCCACCCTAAGGGGTAATAACTACTATACATCATCCATAGCATGCTCTCATTTCCTAGAGCTCTGAGGAGTAATACAAAGAAAAAATCAAGAAAAGGAAAAAGGAAAATAAAACATGGGTGGAAAAACAAAGGCTAGGGCAACTCATGTATCCAAAATTTCTCCCTCCCACATCTATATACCCAATATATGGACCTCCCTCATCATTATTATTCTTGTAAACATGGCATCTAGCCTTGAGAGCCCTATTTACCTAACCATTCCATTGTCATTCACGTGCCACCTATTAATTGGAGGATGTACCAAGGACATGTATTTTCCCTCAGGGTTGGGAACACCTAATAGGGTTGTCTATTAAAAAATCCTACCTATGGTGGTAACACTATTATGAGATCAAAGCCCCAAATTGAGAAGAGAAGTCCCATATGAAGTCTTAATGTGCCCTTGATTAACAAGTTTGGTTCACTTAGATGCACTAATGAATTATTGTACCTAATAGTGAGGATGTAGCACTGGAAATTATATGGGATTGATAGGGGGGTTCATCATGGGTTGGGAAACTTAATTGGTGCCTAAGTTCAGTATAGGAGCATATGACACCCTCCAAGTGTAGTGTTGAGATCCATGAGACTCCTATACTTGCAAAGCATAATTACTCCATTCCATGGGAACCTACAACACCACATCAATTTGAATTTTTCCCTGTATTATTCACAGGATGATTTACTTCGACCAGTATGCCCCAATCAACTTAGTAGTGTGCACGTGGTTTGGTAGCTGATCTGAGTCCCATATGAGGTTTGTCTCACCCATTGAGACATGGGAGGGCTAGCAACATTCTCTAAGCCCTCAACAATGGAGCAGATTCAGGATATTCTATCACCAGGAGACCTATGAGACCTATTTTGTGCCGCAAACACAAAACTAGGGCCCACTTGATGATTTGCATGGATGTCTAGGGGCCAACCCATAATATATGATTTATGGAGACCTCTTGACTCACTTTGGAACAAAGAGAGTTCAACAAATTCCTCCAAGAGGAACACATAGTGATGACATTAGCATTTTGGCCCTCTTGTGGATTTATCTTTATGATTTTTCATTGGCTATGTGGTTGGCTTGTAACCACAATTAGGTTTCCCTCCATTTGAAAACTAAGAGAGGATCCTACACTAAAATTAGATTTGATAGACCATGCATAAATAAATGAGATCTCATTTGAGCTTCTCATCATCATCACTCTTGAATTCGATCTCTTGAAAAGAACAAACACTTGTTTCTTTGGCTATTGGAGAATATTTTGGATGCATTTGGACATTTAGAGCTAGTTTGATTATGTCTTTGGAGCTATTTCTTGGATCCTAGATCAATATATTGCATGTCATCTTGTAAGTGCTTAATGTTGATGGAATTTTTCTCTTGAATTTATTTAATGTATGGAATTGTTGCTTCTATAATGTTCTAATTGTGCCCTAATTATTGAAAACTAATTTTGGAAGGATTTTTAGTTGAGTATTTGATATGTTATTGAATGAATGGCATGTAATGAATGTTCCTATTGTAGGAAATCTTTGAACTCTCCATGAAAGTCCATTATCTATTGAAGTGGGTAAATGTTTAAAATTGGCACCTAGGGCATCAATTTTAAGCCTCCTTAGAGATGATTTAGATCATCTTAATATTCCTAAAAATGCATATGCCCAGAGGAAATGGCACTAATCCAAGTCCTTGGTGATCAAAGCTAATTTTTCTCCATAATTTCCCCTCTTTAAATTTCGGTCCTCTTAAGGTAGGAAAACTATATAGGGCTTAGAGTGAATTACATAGGAGGAGGTTTTGTTGGATTCCATGAGCCTAAACATGAAGCCTAGGGTTTTGGATACATGACCTAAAATTTTGGTGGGCATCCACTTGGATTTCGTCCATAAAATCTCTTTCCCTAGGCATTTCCCTAAGAGGGAATCCATAGCTAGTTTTTCCTCAACTTGGGGACTTCTTTAAGGGTTGTATGAGCATAGTACTTGATGAAGTATATCATAAGAATCCCTTTATTTTCGTTCCTTGATCTTGGAAGTACCTTCATCCATGAGAATTAAAAAAAACCAATTTATTGTGAAATTTATTGTGAAATTCATTATGATGTCTCTTGTACAGTGCAAAGTGTCTTCAAAGCCTTATATTACAACTTTTAAGCATTCCTTAATAGGTACTCTGTATCACTTTACACCTAAAATCCTAGAATATCTATTATAGGTGATCATTACCTTATTGAGACTCCTCCCATTGGTGAAATTCCTTAAAGAGAAAGGGACCTTAGTTGTGCTAATAGTGGGCCATTGTCCCATTGCTAGCACTTAGTCTAGTAGTGGTTGGTTGGGAAAATTACCCAAAGAGGGGTTTTGGACCCATGATGTGGGTTTAGGACCTAAAAGAAAATAATTGTTTATTCTAAGGGTAAGTGAAAAAAACCCTGAAGGATCTATGGTCTTATCTAAGAAACCCCTAGAGAAAAGTGAAATAGAGGCCAAAGGGAGAGGCTTAGACACACACTAGAGAAGGAATTCTTGTTTGGAGTAAAAGAGATCTAGAGAGGGTTGAGTTCTGCCCATGGAGATTTACAAGACTTGAAGGATGACTATGTAAAGGAAATTATCTTCTAGAAGGAGTCAAATACTAAAATATCCATCAAGAAGGCTAACATTGAAGTAAACCACAACCAAAGGATGGAATGAGGGCTAGTTTATAGTTTGCCTAATCACAAATCAGAGTTTGTTAAAGACAAGACAAGAAAAGGGGTTTGTCAAAGAGCTTGGCTGAGGGTCTAAAAAAAATTCAAACATGCCCCGAAAAGGAAGCCGAGTTAGATGCTAAGGTAGGAGAGGCAGATGATATGGTGGGCTGAGGACTAGATAGGAGTCTAGAAAGGTGGCCAAGGGTTTGTTAAAGGAGCTATAGACCTATGTGAGTTAGAATAGAAATATGTGTGTAAATCAATGCAAGGTTATGGGCTGATGTGCAACCTATACCCTAGTCCAAATAAGATAGATCAGTGTCATGACTCTTAGGGTTGAAGTTGAAGTCAATAATGAGTTGTAGGTTATGTTATAGGCTAGCCGATAGGGCTACAAGAAAGGACCCATAGTTGTAGGAATACTATGGAAGGAGATGTTGCAACAACAAGGTGTTAGGATGACCTGCTAGGGCAAGACGTAGCCCAAAACTCTAGGTTGAAGTCAAAACTAGATGGCCATAGGGCTGATCAAGGAACACAAGGGCATATATGTGATGGATAGGTAGGGTAGAGTCTTCCAAGTAGGAAGCAAAGGTTGATGAGTTTTATTGATCAAGGTTTTTCATAAATGAAATTGTGAATAACATGTTTTTGAAGGCTAATATGTTGTGGGTTGATGGACAAAGTTACTGTGAGTAGCTAATGCATTTTGTGAGATGGAAATGCAAGTGATCTAATGGAATTGATCAGTGTGAGTAGTTGATTGGAAAGAGGAGTTAATGGAGAAATTTCTCTGTGTGTAGAGGAGGCAAAGGATCTACCAAGTGTCATGATTATGTGGACTTAAAGGGATGAAGGGGAAGGGGTTCTCTAGTAAGTAAGTTAGTTTTTTATCTCAGTATTTTATTGGGAAGATTGTAGATAAAGGAGAATATCACAAGCCATATACTATGTATACTATTTTTACTAGTGATCGAGGGCCATGTTCCTTGTTACGGGAGCCCCATGATTTTTTTTATTGATGTATTATTTAAATAATCAAGCTTTGGGATAAAATCTCTGTGTACTTAATTGGTCTCACTACTGAATATTTTCATTGTGAAAAGTGCTTATCAGTTGAGGGTTCTTATACTATTTATGTTCTTGGTTAGCCATAGACTAGATTTAGGGCCTAAGGAAAAATGCAACATGGTCTTAGAGCTACTTTGAAGGCATGTGGACTAGAGTGTGCACAGGAATAAGAGTGATACAATGGAGGCTATGTAGGCTTAGAGGGAGTCTAGCTTTAGAGGGTGAATGTGAAGGATTTTCAGCTGCCCTATGGAAGTTTGAATCTTCGGGTTCTAATGAGATAGAGGAGTTTTCAACCCATGCAAGGATAATCATGGACCACGAGAGAACATTCATGGTGGTGCAAGGAAAGTCATATATCATGCGAGAAAAGACATGGATCACGTTGGAAAAGTCATGTTGCAGCGAAAACATCCATGCACCATGCAAGGAAAATCTTGGCCAAGAACAAAGAAGTCATGGCATATACGAGGACCTATATGGATATGGAAGGAAATTCATGACTCATGCGAGGATGATCATGAGCATGCAAGGAAATTCATGGAGTTGGAAGCGTGAAGGAAATATGATGCAACCAAGATTCTATATATTTCACAAAACACACAAATATAGATTATTGTTACAAATACACACCCTAGGCCATTGGAGTTTGGCTACTAAATTAATTAACTAAAATGACTAAATCACAAAGCACAACAGAGAGAGTAATTTGAGTTTTCTCATGAGAAAATATAAATAATTTCAAATATTTTTTATTCATTCAAATGTGTTGTTACAAAAAAGAACTCATATTATAGAACAATGTCCTAAAGCACTTGAAATTCCCACAATGTTACTCAACTAGTCCACGTACAACAAATAGACACCTTACTAACTCATACAACAGTTAGTCACTCTCTCTAGAAAATTTTGCAGCAGCCAAACCAACATCAACAATCCAACAAACAAACATCCCAGAGCCTAAAGGTAGAAGAAAAAACCCGAATTTAGAAAAAAGTCAGTTTCTTTCCTTGTTCTCACAATTTATCTTCACACTGTTGACCTTTTCACATTCCAACTGATAAAAAAAAAAAAAAAAAAAAAAAAAAAATTGCTTCCTATACCACCAACCTCTTTGCCTTCTAGAACTGAATCAACTCACTTCCTTTTAGTATGCAAACAAAGAAAAATTCATAACCTCCATCCTATTCACAATGCTTCTAGTAGTGTTTGTCCTATAGTAGTGCAGCTAAATAACTAGAAATTTTGAGTGTGTTAGGAACTTCATACAACATGAGTATCAATGCGCAATCTTGGTAGTATCAACAACTCGAGAGTAGTCATCGCTTTGATAAAAGGTAGCTAGAAGAGTAACAACAACTACCAACTGGATGTATCAACAACTAACATAATAGGTGTATCCAAAACTTAAAACACATGGGGGTAATAACACTTATTACAAACTCAACAAAAAACTTGTTTTGGTTGATGAGGATTTCCTAAGGCCAAAGATGCTCCTATGTCAGACACCCTTGGTAAGAAAATATGAGCTACCATTTCATGTGGTATTTCAATTTTTTTTTGAATAATTCTACATGGGCGTATTTTCTTATATTTTAACTTATTTTAGGTACCCCTAGGAAATCTATCCTTCTGTAGATGTGCCATTACGAGTTCTCCTTCAATGAAAACCTTTGCTCTTCTTTTCAAATATTCCTTATCCTTATACCTGTCATTTCTTTGCTGCAATATTTTCTTCACATGTTCATGTATCAATTGCATGTTGTCTACAAAATCACTTGCATCAAGACTCTTCATTTCCTCCAAATATAACAACTATATCATGTTCATAACACCCTTTGGTGTCTGCCCATAAACAATCTGAAATGGACTTTACTAGTGGATCTATTCACCAAGTCATTGTATGAAAACTCTACTTGTGCCAAGACCATATCCCATTAGTTGGGATTCTCACCACTCAAACTTCTCAGCAAATTCCCAAGATTCCTGTTCACTACCTTAGTTTGTCCATCTATCTACAAATGATAGGTTAAACTATATAAAAGTTTAGATCCCATATTCTTATATAAAATCCTCTAGAAGTGACCCATAAATCTTGTATCTCTATCTAAAGTAATGGTTCTTGGAAACCCATGAAGTCTCACTACTTCTTTGAATCATAAAACAACCACTTCAGTAGAATCACTTGTCCTATTGCATGTTATGAAACGAACCATATTCAAAAACCTATCTACAACAACCATCACTATATCATGTTTCCTTTGAGTCCTTAGCAACCCCAAGACAAAGTCCATGCTCACGTATTCCCAAGGACTTTCTGGCACTAGAAATGGAGTGTACAACCCTGTATTTTGACTTCTACCCTTGGCTAGTTGGAAAAATCTACAACACTCAACAAAATTTACGACATCCTTGTTGATGCTATGCCAAAAATACCTCTCCTTTACCACTGTTGTAGTGTTATCCATGCAAAAATTTCCACCTAGGCCTCCACTATGTAGCTCCTTGGAAAAATTCAGTCTCATTGAACCCTAAGGAATGAAAAAATGTTGATTTTAAAATAAAATTTCTTCTTGGATATGGTAGTCCAAGAACATGGTTTTTTCCACACTCTAGGGTGATTTACAAGCTATCCAAGCTTCTCCAAAAGTGGCATCTTCTACATGCAACTCCTTCGTGCTTTCCAAACCTACCACTTCTACTAAAAATGTGTTGTATAACAACACTCTCCTATTCAAAGCATTTGCAACCTTGTTTGAATTTCCAGGCCTATGCTTCAAAACAAGTATATAAATTTGCAAGAGATCAACCCATTTAAAATGCCTTTGATTCAAATTACATTGACTATTGATATATTGTAATGTTTTGTGATTAGTAAACAAGAAAAATTCCTTGGGCAACAAACAATGTCTCCACTTCTTGAAAGCTTGCACAACAATTTAAAATTCCTGGTCATATACAAAATAATTATTGTTGGAATCATTAAAATTCTCACTGAAGAATGATATTGGTCTTCCTTCTTGGCTCAACATTGCTCCAATTTCCATCCCACTTGCATCACAATCAACTTGGAATACTCTATCAAAGTTTGGAAGCGCCAAAACATGTTTCTTTTTCACCTTCCTTTTCAGATATGAAAATTTTTTCCCTGTTGCTACTGTCTATTTAAAAATATCCTTCTTCATGCACTCAGTAAGAAGTGCTCAAATTCCTAATTAATTTCCGGTAGAAGCTTTCCAATCCTCGAAAGCTCTTCACCTCAAAAGTAGATTGTGGTGTTGACCAATCCAAAATAGCCCCCACCTTTTTAGAATTCATCTTCAAACCTTCCTTGGAAATCACAAGCATTAAGTACACTAACTCTTCTGGCATGAATTTACATTTCTTCAAGTTGATCAAAAACTTATCTTCCTTCAACCAATGCAACACTTTCCTTACATGTTCCAAGTTCTCCTCTGTTGTTTTGATGAAAATTAAAATGTCATCTAGGTACACTACAACAAAGTTCCCCAGAAATGGTTTCAAGAACTCATTCATGAGCCTCACAAATGTGTTAAGGTAATTAGTCAGTCCAAATGACATAACCAACCATTTAAACAATCCATCCTTCATCTTAAAAGAAGTCTTCCTCTCATCACCTTCAGTACTCTGGATTTGATGATAACCACTCTTCAAGTCTATCCTAGTGAAATATGCATCCCCACTCAAATAATCCATAATATCCTCCATACTTGGCAAGGGAAATCAATACTTCATTGTTATCCTATTAATATCTTGATAATATGTGCACATTTTCCATTCACCTGTCTTCTTTGGAATCAATACTGTTGGTACAACACATGGACTCAGACTTTCTCTGATAAGTCCTCTATCAAGAAACTCTCGTACCTTCTTATTTACTTCCTCATTATTTGATGGATTCATCCTATAAGGTGCCTTGTTTGGTAATCTCTATCCTGGGATTAAGTCAATCTGATGAGAAATACTTCTAATGGGAGGTAGTCCTTTTGGCAATTCATCAACAAAATCTCCTTGAATTCATATAACAAGGATTTAATTTATGTTAAGATGGTTTATATTTTCACTTCCTCGGGCACAACCTTTGGAATCACTGCAAAACATAAATTTCCCTTCCTTTCCATTTAAAAACTCCTTGATTAAACACAACATGATATTGCTATTATACGTTCTCACACTTCCACAACTTCCTATTGTTACAACTATGTTTTCCAGCATTGGGGTGATTTTGTAATGCTTCTCATCTTTCCTAAACTCATATGTATTTTCTTGACCATCATGGTGAAATTTCATGTCAAATAGCCATGGTCTTGCTAGCAGTATATGGCATGTGTCCATATCAACCACATCACACAGTGCTTGCTCCTAAAGGCCACCAATTTGTGAATCCAACTAGCACTTCTCAATCATAGACACTTGTTGTCCCTTTTGTAACCATGAAAATTTGTAAGGGTTTGGATAAACTAGAATTTTGAGTTTCAACTTGTCCATGACTTCATTGGAAACTAAATTCTCTATACTCCCACAATCTATAACCAATTTACAACACTTTCCTTGGACCTTCACTTAGTTTTGAAAAATTTCCTTCTTTGTTCTTGTTCTTCCACTATTTTCTTCTCAGGCTTGAGAAATACTCTATGAAACATAAAATTGTTTCCTTGTTCTTGTTGAAGCACAATGACATTTTCACTAGCAAAGAAAGCTTCATCAACTTGTGTAACTTGTGTTCTGGATTCACCTTTACTCCCTGATTTTTTTTCCTTCTGGGCACTCATATTTCTTATGTCCATCAACTCCACAACAATAACAAGTAATTACATACCTACCCTTTCCTCTTCCGGGACTTCCTCTTCCTCTTCCAAAAATATTTCCACCTCTACCACCTTGACCACTGGTATATTCTTCTTCCTTTTCTCTACCTCTAGCAGTCCCTACCTTACCTCTACCTCTAAAACCTCTTCCTTTGCCTTTCTATTGTGTTTTCCTATTGTTTTTTTTCCTCTACCTTTAGGGAAATGTGAGAGGCTTCATCCATAGTTCGAAAATAATGCATACACATTTAATCTTGAATCCAATATTTCAGTTCATTCACATAGTTTGATACTCTTTGGAGTTCTGGTTCCTTTATACCTGATTGAAGTGATAGTTTGTAAAACTCCTTGGTGTACTCACAAACAAAAGACTCCTTTTGTCTTAGGTTCTAGACTTGTCTATATATTTTATGCTGGTAATTAACACACAAAAATTTCTCCTTGATCTTTGTGACCATCTTCTCCCAAGTATTGATGTTTTCTAGCTGATTGTTTACTCTGTCTTTCTGCAACATATCACACCATAATACGTCATGACCCTTCAACTTTGTCATGGAAAATTTCACTCGATTGGGATCTTGAACATTTTCATACTAGAAGTATATTTTGAGTTCTACAATCCAAACGATGAGCACTTCAACCCTCAAATTGCCATCATAACAAGAAACTTCAACTCTTGCACTGCATCTACTGCTCAAACATGAAATCAACCTTGATGTTGGGTCTCTCTCCTAAAATTCCTATTATTATTCTATTTCTTCATCAGGCTTTGAATCTCCCTTTGCATCTCCACTTCTTCTATGCTCCAACTCTTCTATTCTTCCTCTTAAATGCTGTAGCTCTCGATTTCCTGCACCTCCTCATCTTGCTTGTCTTCTCCTCGGTGGCATACTTACAAGTTGTGAATGTATCACCAACATCCATAGAATTGAACCTATGTTATGTGACCTAGGCCATTGGAGTCTAGCTACTAAATTAATTAATTCAAATGACTAAATCACAAAGCGCAACTAAGAGAGTAATTCGAGTATGCTCTCAATAAAATAGAAAGAATTTCAAATATTTTTTATTCATTCATATGCATTGTTATAGAAAAGAACTCAGATTATAGAACAACATCCTTAGAGCGCTTCAAATTCCCACACTGTTACTCATCAACACCATGCACAACAACCAGACACCTTCCTAACCCTTATAACTGTTAGTCATGCTCTCTGAAGAACTGTGTAGCAACCAAACCAACACCAATAGTCCAACATCCAAACATCCTTGAGCCGAGAGGAAAAAGAAAAATCATGAATGCAAGAAAAAAAGTCCCTTTCCTTCCTTTTTCTTGTAATTTATCTTCATACTTATGACCTTTTTGCATTCCAACTGAAACACATCCCTTCCCATATTTTTGACGTCTTCGCCTTCCAGAACAGAATTGACTCACTTCCTTTTAGTATGTGGACAAACATAAATTTGTAACCTCTGTCCTATTCACAACATGTCTAGTAGTAGCTTTCCTGTAGCAGTGTAGTTAAATAACTGATGATTTTGGGTGTTTCAGCAACTCGAAACAGTAAGAGTATCAACATGCAATCCTAGGAGTATTAAAAACACGAGAAAAATTATCCTTTGATAAAATGTAGCTACAGGAGTAACAATAACTACTAGTTGGTTGTATCAACAATTAACATAATAGGTGTATCCATAACTTAAAACACATGGGAGTAACATCACTTATTACGAAATCAACATAAACTTGTTTTTGGTGGATGAGGATTTCCCAAGGCCAAGGATTCTCTTGCATCAAAATACCTTCCTCGCTAAGAGGGAGTGTTAGAATTTTGGGCAGCTTGAAAGGTATTTTCGAGAGGGATACCCACCAAAAGTGGTTGGTTGGGAAAATTACCAAAAGATGGGGTTTTGGACCCAAGATGTGGGTTTAGTAACTAAAATAAAATACTTGTTTATTCTAATGGTAAGTGGAAAAACCCCTAAAGGATCTAGGGTTTTGTCTAAGAGACCCTTACAAAAGAGTATAAATAGAGGCCAAAGGGATAGGCCTAGAAACACACTAGAGAAGAAATTCTTGTGTGGAGTAAAAGATCCCTAGAAGGCCAAGTTTTTCCTATGGAGAGCCACAAGCCTTGAAGGATGACTGTATAAAGGAAAGTTTGTTCTAGAAGGAGCCAAATCTAGAGATGTCCATCAATAAGGCTGATGCTAAAGTAAACCATAGATAAAGGATGGAATTCGAGGGTTGGTTTAGGCTCTTCCTAATAATATATCGTAGTTTGTTGAAGACAAGACAAGGCTGAGGGTTTTTCAAAGAGCTTGGCCAAGGGTCTGAAATAAACTCAGACATGCCCCAAAAATGAAGCCAGGTTGGATGTTGAGGTAGGAGAGGCAACTAATATGGCAGGCTGAGGAATGGAAAAGAGTCTAGAAAGGTGGCCGAGGGTTTTTTAAAGGAGCTAAAAAGTTGCATGGGCTGGAACAAAATTCTATGTGTAAATTAAGGCAATCTTGCGGGTTGAATTAAAACCTATACCCCAATCCAAAGAAGATATATTAATTATGTGACTCTCAGAGATGAATTTAAAGTCAATCATGAGTTATAGATTGTGTCAGAGTCCAAGCATGAGGTTTACAAGAAAGGACCCAGAGATGTAGGCCTACTCTAGAAGAAAATGTAAGAACAACAAGGGCTTAGGATGGAATTCTAGGGAAGGAAGTAGTCTAGCACTCTAGGCCAAAGTCAGAACTAGATGGCTGCAGAGTTGATCAAGGAACACAAGGGAAGATTTGTGATGGACAACTAGGGTAGAGTCCGCCAAGTGGGTAGAAAAGGTTGCTGAGTGTTATTCATCAAGGCTTCTCACAAATGGAATTTTGAACAATGAGTTTTCGAAGGCTAATATGCAGTGGGTGGATGGAAAAAGTCACTGTGAGTAGCTGATGCATTTTGTGAGCTGGAAATGCAAGTGATTTAATGGACTTGATCATTGTGAGTAGCTAATTAGATAAAGGAATTCGTGGAACAATTTATCTATGTGTAGAGGAGGCAAAGGGCATGCTAGGTGTTAGGATAATGTAGACTAAAAAGGATGAAGGAGAAGGGCTTATCCAACAAGTAATTTTTTTTATCTTTATATTTTATTTGATAGATTGTAGATCTAAAGGAGAAGACCAGAAGCCCTACTTTGTGTACTATGTATACTATCTGTACTAGTAATCGAGGGCCATGATCCTTGGTACAAGATCGCCATGATTATTTTATTGATGGATTAATAAAATAATCAAGATTTGAGCTCAAACCTCTATGTACTTAATTGATTTAATTGTTGAATATTTCTGTTGTGCAAAGTGCTTGTCAGTGAAGGGTTTCTAGTGTGTTTATGTGCCTAGTTATCCATAGATCAGATCTAGGGCCTAAGGAAAAATCCAACACTATGCATGTATGGTAATGTAATGTTGTGATGTGAATGTTTTCTTAGATGTTGTGATGTTAATGGCCATGTTGTTGAGTTGGTTATGTTGTAGAGGTTAGTTGATAGAGGTATGATGTAGAGGTACACAAAAATGTTGTGATGCAAGAGGATGCAAGTTAATGTTGTGATGCAAGAGGATACAAGTTAATGCTTTAGATTTTGTAATCATTAAAGTTGGATTATGTTAATTCATGTTATTTGAATATTTCGAATTTCATTTTATGTGTTTTAATATTCAAAAGTTGAAAGACATTTGGAAACAAAGAGAAAAAACTGGAGTGCAAAGAGGAAAGTTTTTCACTTCAAATTATTGTATGGAATAATAACAACCAGAAAGTTATGTTTATAAAAGATGCATTTTTGGAGAATTGATTGAGTTATGTGAGAGTGATAGTTTGTGAGTTACCCAATTCACTCATCAATATAGAATTAATTCATAACCTCAGTATTAAACATAACATAATCTCAACAGAAGTAAAATAATGCATACACAAATGGTTCCAAAATACTTATCTTTGTTGATAATCTAGATTTCTAGTACATACTCTGACTACCCTGCACACACAGTTGCAGGGGTCTACACACTCAATTACAGACTTCTACCCTAGGCCTCTGCACACTCAGCTACAGAGCCTCTTCCTACGCTAAGACTCTTTGCTTTTAGCTCTCACAGACCCATGCATAAAACATAAAAAGACTCCACTGAACTGAAATTCCTTAGACTCTTCTAAGACTCCCTTTTTATACAATCCCATGGTCTGTGGACCATGGGTAGATCTCTAAAGTTGACATGACATATACAAAAGAAGGGTGGAAAACCCTTAGTAACTCTTTACATCTTCGTGCTCTATGGCCACAAAATGCACAGACTTTACATTCTTTACACAAAACTTGGGCCTTTAGCCCCAAAACTAACCCCAGGGGACCCGTTCCCAATAGGCCCCCAACACAAATCTGGTGACTCACCCTCGAGTCACTCTTTTGGTGTGGATATCCTGTCACGAAGAACTCCCAGCTCCATTGGTACCGGTGTGACTTCAGCGGTGCACTGTGTTTTCGCCTGCTTCATCTGCTCGACTAGCTGCTCTGTCGTTGGTCCCACGCCATCTACCTGTACCTTCTACTATTTTTGCTGTAGACTAGACAATTTACCTTCAATGGTGGCCATGATCACATATGTTTCGTTTAGCCAAGGATTCAATCGAGCCTTCAATAATGCTTCCCTGTGATGTGTTGCATCCACCTGCTCTTTCAGCGCCTTTACTTCCTGCAACTTTGCTAGCCTTTGGATAATGGTGATGGTGTGCGCCATCGCTTTAGCCTCATCATGTCACTGTTGCAGCTCCCACACCTCTGTTTCCAGCCTTTGCACGTTGGGATCCTCCTGTAAGCTGGTGACTACTTCGAGCGACTGCTTGAAGAGTGCAATGCAATCATTTACTGTGCTATCTATGGTTGCAACAACATCCTTAACAGCTGCCTTGTGCTGCTCTCTGACTTCTAGTGGAGTCGAAGGTTGAGCCTTCAAGTCAAGTTTTGCAATATTAAGGTTCAGTTCAAACTAAACCTTTTCCAACTCTTTTCTTGTGTTGTGCACTCCGGCAGTGAGATTATGAATTCACACATCCAGTGGCTCATCTTCGAGAATTTCCAGTTGTGGGACATACCTGCATGCCTCAGCCACTACCTTGGTTGTGAACTCATTCTTTTTCGTGATGGCTTTAAAGAGATCAATAGTGGAGTTCTTTTGTGCAACCATTTGAGCATTTTTCACCCTATACTCACTGATAACGTGTAGCGTGCGCTGTTCATGCGCTCGAAGTTCCGCGATCACATCATCCTGCAAAGTGTGAAGGGATTCACTTGGAAGCATGGCCAGATTGAGTCCAACCCCCTTGAGGGTGATGACAGTGGCCTAGTTAGATTCTGCTTCTGTAGTTAGCGCTCCGTCCGACAACACTATGGTCTGGGGATCTAGTGTGTGCACTATCCCTGTTGCTTCCAAGGTGCTAGGCGCCAAACTAGTTGACGCCGCACTGCTCCATCCCACACTAGTTTGTACCTACAATGCCTAGATCTACAACTCGTGTAGACCTGTCTGAATGGTGCCCAAGGTCTGTTTCTGCTGTTTCTCGAACTGTTGTAGCAGTTCCTCTATCGCATCCCTCAGTGCATCATCATTGTTGTTCAAATCACCTTTAGTCAAGGTGATTGGGTCAATGGAAGTCTTGGTGACCTTGGACTTCTTTCACGACCCTACTTTCTCTTGTTCCCTGATGTTCTTAATCTGGAATGGAGTAGTCTCCAGGTCTGCTCCTCCCTGCTTTGACTACTATTCTTCCTCCTTTGTCTCCGAGGTGTTTGAAGGGGGCGGGTAGCCCCCCTCTATGGGGTTCGGGGTAGTGCCCCGAGAATTATTTTTTTGGACACTATATTAGGTTGGGCGAACCTACCTATGGTTTTCAGTCCATGGTATTGGATGCTTCAGCATGTATAAATATGTATTGTAACATTGAAAGGAATATAATGAAAAATCAAGCTGGTAGTCTCGGTTTTGAGATCTAGTGGGAAATCTCTATGTATATGTGTTTTATGTGTTATGCTCTCGCATTTTTATTTTTCCTGTCATTTAGAATTCGTATGCAGGTAATTTCTGTACGGGGTTAAAACCTACATTTGGTATCAGAGCTGTTTGGCTTCAAGGGGACGCCTTTGTTGCTGAGGGGTTTCGCTCGGGCCTGTGGTAGACCCTGTTCAGTGGGAGATCTGCGAGATCGATTCTGGTGGTGAAAGAAGATGGCGAGCAGCGGAAAGATAGAGATTGAGAAGTTCAATGGTCAGAGTTTTGAGTTGTGGAAACTCAAGATGGAGGATCTGTTGGTGGATAAAGATCAGTGGATCGCGGTAGATCCGGGTACTAAACCAACGGGAGTGACCGATGAAGAATGGAAGAAGTTGGATCGGAAGGCAAAGAGCACAATACGATTGTGTGTCTCAGATTCAGTATTGTTGAATGTATCAGGGGAAGCTACGGCGAAGGCCTTGTGGGACAAGTTAGGGACTTTGTACCAATCTAAGTCTCTGGTGAATAAATTGTTCCTGCGGAAAAAGCTGTATAACCTGAGGATGAAAGATGGAGACTCGGTGACAGAGCATCTGAATGCATTTAATACTGTGGTAAGTCAGTTATTATCTGTTGATATTAAAATTTCAGATGAAGATAAGTGCATCAGTTTGTTGTGTTCTCTACCAGACTCGTGGGATAGTCTGGTTATTGCAATAGGTAGCAATGCAACTGCTTTGCAGTTTGATGAAATAGTCTCAGCCTTGCTGACGGAGGAGATGAGACGGAAAAATATGGACAACCAGAATGGTGATGCCTTGTCTGTACGAGGACGGTCCCAGAACAGAAACAAAAATAAGTCATCGAGTGGGAGATCTAAATCTAGAGGGAGATCTAAATCTCCAGGAAAACCTACAAAGGTGGTGTGCTGGAAATGCGGAAAGGAAGGGCACTTCAGAAGGGAGTGTAAATCTAAAGCTCCTGATAAAGGAAAGGGATCTGATGATGCTCCTTCTACAGAGGCCAAAACCACCTCAGATGAAGGTGGGGATGTGTACTTGCTTCTTCAAGTACACATGTAGATCATGAGGCATGGTTGATTGACTCAGGTGCATCCTTTCACTTCACTCCCCATAGAGAGTGGTTCTGCGAGTATGAGAAATAGATGGTGGTGATGTCTTCTTAGGATATGATAGGAAGGCTAGAATCATTGGTCGCGGAAAAGTAAAGTTGAAGTTGCAAGGTGGAAGGGTTAGAACCCTTCCGGGTGTTCTGCATATTCCTGCGTTGGCCAGAAATCTGATTCTGTAAGCAAGTTGGATGATGCAGGTGTAAAGACAATGTTCGAGAAGGATCCCTGCAAGATGGTTCGAGGAGCACTGGTATTGATGCGGGGAGTTCGGATTGGAACTCTGTACAAGCTGCAAGGTAGCACTGTTGTTGACCGGTGCAATAGTTCTATGGTTCCTGAAAATGGAGCAGAAAATCTAGTGGTCTCTGGAGAGAAGACCATGTTGTGGCATCAAAGGCTTGGACATATTGGAGAGAAGGGCCTTCGAATACTTCATGGTAAAGGTATGGTAGAAGGTATGAGTAATAGCTCTCTGGATTTTGATTTCTGTGAAAATTGTGTATATGGGAAGCAGAATCGCGTGAGTTTCCCCTCTGGTGGTAAGAGGACGAAACAAATATTAGAGCTTGTGCACAGTGATGTGTTTGGACCTGTGAAAGTTCCATCACTGGGTAAGTCTGTGTACTATGTATCATTTATAGATGACTTCTCAGGAATACATGGATATATTTCCTTAAGAAGAAATCTGAAGTCTTTGACAGGTTTAAAGAATTTAAGGCTCTGGTGGAAAATCAGACAAAGAAGAAGATAAAGGTGTTGAGGACAGATAATGATGGAGAATTCTGCAGCAAGGAATTTGAAGAATTTTGTAAGAAGTGTGGTATAGCACGGAAGAAGACTACACCATATACACCTCAACAAAATGGAGTCGCAGAAAGAATGAACAAGACGTTGATGGAAAGGGCAGGAAGCATGCTAAGTGGTGCCGGGTTAGGATAGGAATTCTGGGTAGAGGCGGTGGATACTGCATGTTACTTGGTCAACAGGTCACCTTCATCAATGTTGGAGGATAAGACTCCACAAGAAGTATGGACTAGTAAGAAACCCTCTCTTTCATATCTGAGGGTATTTAGATGTGATGCATATGTACATGTTCCAAAGGAGAAACGAACCAAGTTGGATAGTAAATCTGAAAAGTGCATCTTTATTGGCTATAAGGATGGTTTAAAGGGTTATAAGCTTTGGAAGCCAATAACAAGGAAAGTTGTGTACAATCGAGATGTGGTGTTCAAAGAGGTGAAAGATGCTATTAAACATGAAGTCCAACCAAAGGAACCTGTGAAGATAGAGTGTGAACTAAAGGAGGAAGAATCAAACTCTGTAGCAGAGGAGGAATCAGAAGATGAAGAGCCACAAACTCCGGCTGTGAGAAGATCAGCTCGAGAAAGAAGGCAGCCAGAAAGGTAAAGTCCATCTGCTTTCTGTTCAAACTTTGCTTTGTCTGTTACTGATGATGATCCC
>APFE030640671.1:20083-35706 GCA_000404065.3 Pinus taeda | reverse complement strand
AATAGGCCTTCGAGCCTCATTGTAACATAGTTCAGAGGCATGTAGCAACCACATCTCTTCTCAGAGATAAGCTACCATCGCCCTAGCTAGTTTATTTCCATTTCTGATTGTAAGCATGTTTCAGTATTTTCCATTAATGAGATGAAGTATTATTTCCGCTGCATCTTTGTGTATATGGTTATCTCTGTAATTTGTTGCGTTCATGTTTAAATCCGGATCAACTATTGAGGAGACTCATTGCATTCTCCATTTTGATCTTAGGTTGGAAATTTGGAAAAAACATTGGTTCTTGCGGCATAGCTTGGATGGCGCACTCACAGCTACAACTCCAGTCATTGTTACTGATATGGGACGGGATGTTTCATCAACTTGGGTAGTCCGAAAAGGGATACTTGGTTCTTGCTTTACATAAACAAGGAACTGATTTATTTGGTTCTTTGAAAGGGAGGGACCCTTTTCTTGCACCTGTTGCAAGAAGGATGTTGTGATCGAAGTAGCTACCTCGATCTCTTCTTCTTCTGCTATTTGAATCCCCAAAATTCCATGTAGGTAGCTTATGACTAGCTAACCTAAAGCTGAAAGTGTGCCTAAGATTGTCCTTGGGATTATCTGTAAACATAGCCAAATTTGATGGTTTGTCCAAAATAGAATACTCAGGGATCTAAACCTTAGATCCTAACTTCTTGATGATTGGGGTAGTTATGGACAAAACTTGAGATATACTGCCAACCTTTGGTCTAGATTTGTATTGGCTACTGTAAGGACTGATATCTCAACTATCTTGTGATCTAGAAATTCTAATCTTGCTAAAATATTCTCGCACAATTTCTTTTCTTCAGAGACTACTTGTTTAACCTTAAGGATGTCACTACGCAAATCATTAATGTTCTTTGACTTGATGTCAAGCTGGAGATTTGCATAGTTAAGATGGGAAGTTTTAGTACCAGACGCAATGGCTGTTGGTACTGTGGTGTAATGGATGAATTCCCTTTTCTTTTGACCATAATCATCAAACTGTAAAAAAGATATATAAGGCAGGTTCCTTCCTAGAGTGTAGGATTCTTTTCCTATGCTAAATTTGATAATTTTAGTTGTTTCTTCTCGGGGTAGCCAAGTGAGCATGAGAATGTGAGGTCTTTCTGGCTTAGTATTAGTAGTAAGCTTTAGTATCAGCTGATTGTAGGTTGGAAACTATTGGTGTTGACCTTGGTGTTCTGTAGTAAGCTATGTTGAAGAGCTTGTGAGATGGTTTTGGACCATCTCTTCAACCTTCTCTCGAAAGGTTGTTTGAACATGGGTTGGTAACTGAAAGGATTGGGTAGCAACATTAAATGGAATTAGGCATTCTTTGGAAGTCTTTTGGTTGTCTTTCAGTAACGCTGATTGGTGGTACTATGTTGGGTTGTGTTATATTCTTTCCATGACTAACCTACGTAGTGAACCGGGGGGTTAGAGGGGGGGCGGGTAGCCCCCCTCTACGGGGTTCGGGGCAACGCCCCGAGAAATTTTTTTTTGGACCCTATATTAGGTTGGGCGAACCTACCTATGGTTTTTCGGTCCATAGTTTTGGATGCGATGGTTTTGGTCCATGGTATTGGATGCTTCGGCATGTATAAATATGTATTGTAACATTGAAAGGAATATAATGAAAAATCAAGCTGGTAGCCTCGGTTTTGAGATCCAGTGGGAAATATCTGTGTATATGTGTTTTATGTGTTATGCTCTCACATTTTTATTTTTCTTGTGATTTAGAATTCGTATGCAGGTAATTTCTATATGGGGTTAAAACCTACACGGGGAAGGCGACTTCTGACTCCTGTCAAAGCCGCGCTCCTCCTCTTCTTCCTATCCTCTAGTTTGATTTATGACAGCGCGCTCCGCCTTGGTTTTATCCTTAGCCTCCTTCTTCCTTTTCTCGGCCAATTGTTCCATCTTTAGCCTGGCCTCTTCCTTTTTTCACTTCACTGCAGACTTGCTAGACCCAACTGTTAAGTCCAAAGTAGTGCGCCAATCTACCGCCCAGCGGTCAAGGACCACTGTGATCGCATCATTTGTGGCCAGGTATGGAAGGTCATACCAATTTTGTTCAAGATCCTTCAGCATGCCCATGGAGACCCAATGGAAGTTTGCCTTGAACTCCACATACTCTGTTAGTTGATCATAAACTATTGGTGACAACTGTGGCTTAACGTTGATGGCCATGTGGATATTCATATCCATCAAGATCTAAAAGGTCTTTCTGTCCTTGACCCTTTGGGGGTCCTTCGTAGCCCAGAGTGAAGCGAACTTCGCCGCTTGTAGTAGGTCCTGTGTGACGGGAGGAAACTGACTATCCTCTGGTAACTCCCACGTGACCAACACTATGGACAACAAAAACCATCCATAGTGAAACATTTTTCTTTGATCCTGCACCTCTCTGCAGTTCATGTGGAACTCACTACAGAGGTAGCGTGCCCAGTTGAACTCTACGCCCTCCGCGCACTGGGCCGCTAATGACACTATTTGTGCCAAAACTTCATCTGCTCGACACTTCCTCATAATCTTTCATGTCAGGATCTGAGCGGCTACCTTGACCATAGGATTGGTTATTCTAGTGATAGAGTAGCCATGTGGCTTCTTAGCAAGCTTAAATTTATCCTTCATTGCTTCGGCGAGGTCGCACTCACTTGTCTTTCCACCAAATTCCATGGCCAGATATTCTCCTTCATGTGGCAGTCGAGTGATCCTATGGATCAGCATGTCAGTGATCAATATCAACTCCTCTAGCCACAGGCACCCATCGTGTACCAAGCACAATAGTTGCCTGATCACTATCATGGTTATGGGTGTGCGGTTGTAATGTGGTACCCACAACATGTTTAATAGACCAACCTTATCCACCCCTTTTACCCACTTTCTTGGCTCTAGCATGGTCACACCAGAGTCTTTATAGAAGACACGGTGCATGAGTTGATCTCTGGCTAAGTGGGGAAAGCGCTCTGTATCAGAAAAATCCCAATCCTCCAATTTTAAATGGGGGACATTCCCCAAGCACGGTCCTTCAAAGACAAATTTTTTCAGCAGCAAGGGTGTATGCAGCGTGACCTTACTTTCATCAATGTCCTTCAGAACCTTTGTCTTGCCTCTGCGCATAGGAATGTACTCGGGCAACTTAGAGATAGGTTCGGACCACTCAATGTCAACATCCTCCACCCCCATGTCAATGTCTTCCTCATCCATATGGATTTCTTCAACATCCTCTTCAGGCTCCAGGTCAATTAGCTTTCCCTTCTTTTGCATGGTGGGCTTTTCCTTCTGCAGGTGCTTCCCAGGTGATGCACACACTAGTTGTGGTGCTTTATGCTTATCTTTCTTTGTTTTTGGACCTCTTTGGTTGGCGTAGGCCTCAAATTGGGTGACCTTGGTGATTTAGGCACTTCTTCCGGTACTTCAACCCTCGCAACCTTAGGGGTAGCTCCCTTAGCTTCCATTTATACTTCTGGGGCAGTTCCCTGAACTGTCATTACTTCTCCAATGATTGTGGTTTTTGGGGGTGCCGACATGATACTAGACAACAACTCCCACTTCTCCTAAAGTCACTATCAAAGCTTCAAAGTACTCACGGTTCATACACGCCTGAGAGCTCAACACCTCAATTCTCAAAATTCCAAGTGTTTTTCGTTGGGGAGCCACTTGTAATTTATAGGCATTTTCAAATTCAAATCTGACAGTTCCCCCAAAATTAGTTCGTAAATGTTGGATTAGTGGCAGTTTTCTTAGATTTTGCCCTTAAATTCTGACTTAAATGCTGTCCCCCCGCTCCATTTAGCCGTTTTCCCAGTGTCAAGTCATTAACAGTGACCATAACGATCACTTTCCGGCTGCCTTGCATGGTCCCTTCTTGGATAGCACAACTCCCTGCACATTTCTGCTGACACTGTGACATTCCTCCATTCCACGCAGTTCCCCAATCGCGTAGCTCCCCAACCCGGGTAGTGTAGTTTATAGTCCCGTGCCTCCTTTTAGCTGCCTGGAGTACTAAAATTATGCTTCCATCATATAGTCATCTAGCCAGATTGTCAGTGTATGGATTCAATCAGATGCCATTCACTCACCCTGGGAATGGTTCTCCATTCAACTTTACCAACTAAACTGCTCCACCATCGGTAATCTCCTTGATGACATATGGCCCTAGCCAATGTATCTGAAATTTTCTTGGGAATTTATCAAATTTGATGTCATATAATAAAAATAAATCATTTACCTTGAAGGTGTGTATTTTGATATGCCGATCGTGCCATGCCTTTTTGCACTCCTTTTGAACTTGTTGATGGAATCCAACTAGAAATCTATCTTCTTCAAGCTCTGTTAGCTTCACGAGCCTCTCCTCCAGGGCTTCGTGATCTGCCATTCCTGTGAATGCCATTATGCGCACACTAGGTGCAATGTACTCCATTGGCATCACAACTTCCATGCCACAAACCAGTCTGAACGACATTTGTCCAGTTAACTTCTGGCAAGTCATTCAATAAACCCATAACACTACAGGCACGTGGACATCTTAGTCATTTCTTTGAACATTGCAACCCTTTTTTAGTGTGCTCTCCAATATTTTATTAAACGCTTCCACCGTCCCATTAGCTTGTGAATGATATGGTGTGCTCTACTGATGGTAAACCTGAAATTCCATTGCCATTGTGCTAATCGTCTCATTAAGAAAGTGTGTGCCATGATTGCTCATTAAAATTTTTGGACAACCAAACCTTGTCAACACGTACTCAAATATGAATTTGGCTGCTTTCATGCTTGTACAGTCCTTCATAGGCTGCACCTCTACCCATCTCATTAAGTACTCAGTCACGGTGATAATGTACTGTGCACCCTTCTTCTTCCCTGGAGGCTGAATTGGTCCTACAAAGTCAATTGCCCACTTCTCAAAGGGCTGTAGCGATATATGTAGATTCAATAGAAGCTCATCCCTACATGAGGGTCTTCCAGTCCTTCGGCATGTGTTGCATGCCCTACAATACGCTTTTGAATCCTTATGCAAGGTTGGCCACCATAACCCAGTGCATAGAATCTTTTGCGTTGTTGCTTTTCCTGCATAATGACCTCCCGCGGCTCTGCCATGAGCCTCAGTGAGGATGTTGCTTCATTCAAAATCTAACACATAATGTTGCAATATTTCATCCGGTCCCATTTTGTACAAGTTCCCTGCAATGACAGAAAAGTCTGCCATGTGCACTACCATTTCCTTCTTCTGTTGGCTTGTATATCCTTTCGGAGCCATACCTGTCATCAGGAAGTGTATAATATCTTGAAAGTGGCTATCCGCGATGCACACTATAAAGAGCTATGTGTCAGGCAATCCTTCCTCCAAATTAGTAGGCTCTTCACCAGTTTCAATGTGTGATAGATGATTAGGTCCTGAATTCAATCATCATGGTTTCACAATGACTTCAAAATCATATTCCTGGAACAAAAACAACCACCTGCATCTCTTTCCCCCCAACATAGGATTATTGACCAGGTATTTAAATGTAGGATGGTTTGTATACATCTTAAAATGTCTGCCCAACAAATAATGGCTGAACTTCTAGAGCTCATACACCATAGCTAATCCTTCATGCTCTATTGTGGAATAATTTTTCTCAGCTTTGGACAGCTTCCTACTTGCGAACACTATATGATGATCCAAGTCCCCTTCACTGGCTTGTGTCAATAATTCTCCTAGTGCAATACATGACGCATCCACATGCACATGAAATTCCTTCTTCTAATGTAGGAAGACTAGGATCAACGCGGTGACCATTTTCTCCTTTAGCATATCCAAGCTCTTCTGACATTCTTCATTCCAATAGAATGTAACATCCTTCTTTAGCAGTTTTTCCATTGGCGTGGTGATATGAACATAACTCTTGATGAATTTCCTATAGTATCTTGTATGTCCCAACATTGTGCACAACTGTTTCACACTCCTTATCACCTCCAAATTGATTATGACCGCGATCTTTGTTGGGTCTACCATCAAGCCCTGTTTGCATACCACATGGCCCAGCAAGATCCCAAAAGGGACATAAAACAAACATTTCTTCAGATTGAGCATGGTCTGGTACCTTTGGCATGTATCTAACATCAAGTGCAAACTTGCCACATGGCACTTACTAGTCCAAACACTGCCCAATCATCAAAGTATACTTCTAGAAATTTATGAATGAAGTCTTTGAACACTGGGATGACTACGTGTGAAAATATTGTTAGCACGTTCTTTAGCCCAAAAGGCATCACTGTATACTGGAAGCATCCCCATTTAGTCACAAAGGTCATCTTACTTCTATCCTTTGATGCAATCTTGATCTGATGATACCTAGAAAACCCGTTAGTGAACGAATATGCTTCTTGGTTGCCAACATTATCCAGGACCTCGTCAATGAATGGAGTTGGGAAGGGATCATGCACACAGGAATCATTCAACTTCCTTAGATCTACGCATATCCTTATTTCTTCCTTCTGATTCTTTTCCTGAACCACTATTGGGCTCACCCAATCAAATTCTTCCATGGGTTGATTAATACCTGCCACGAGCTTCTTGTCTAACTCTAAGTGGATCTTTTCTTATACTTCAGATTGAGGCGGTAAGGTCTTTTCTTCATAGGTTTCACGTATGGTTTTAGGGTGATATTCATGATACCCAAGTCTCTTATTACCCCTTTCATATCTAAAAACTTCATGGGGAACATATCTTGATATTCGCGGAGTAGTTCAACAACCTTATCTACTGTCGTGTCGTCCCAATAGTCCCCAATATTTGCAAACTTCAGCTCTACCTTCGTGCCAATGTTCACCTGTCTGGTTTTGAGCGGCTCGGTTATGTCTGGATTCTCTAGTTGCAGTCCTTCAAAGTCGCGGTGACCTTCAGTGTTTGGGATATTAATATTCCTCGGGTCTTCATCTTCTTCTTCCACTATGACATCGTAACACTCCAACGCATGGCTTTGCTGGGTGGTCCAATCAGGTTGAATCAAATCTAGAGGATCCTGCGATATCTTGAAAATTTCCGTCTTAACCTCCTGCAATGCTTTGTTGATAAATTCAAATCCGTCCTCAAAACTAAACGTCATAAAAAATCCTTAGTGAAAAATATCCCATTCTTCGGTGCCATGGTGGAGTTCAGTCTCCAACTACCAATTCATTGGTATAACATCCAAGGTATGACAAAATAGATGGACCCATTCTGGTTGAGGCTTCACTTTGTACACTTTAGTCCACTTAGCCAAATGGGCGCGCAGATCATTTCTTCCATCATATTTTTCTGTTAGTCACACCTTCGGATGACCAAAGTGTACCCTCATCATCCTCTCATATTAGCGCCAATCATCAAAACTACCTTTGTGCATGCCCCACCATATTGCAGGTGTAGCGTGCAATGCCCAATCCAATGCCTGGAAGCAACGCTTCTCTAGTACTTCCCTTTCAAATGCATCCAAAAAGTGATCAACATTAGTTAACCCATCATAGTGAGGCAGATTTCTTACCTCTAATGATACACAACGCAATGACTTGGTCATCATATTACAGTGCAACGTAGATACTTCATGCAGTCGATTCTGCCAGTGCTTCAGTTCTTCATCTGAATCTAATGTGCAGAAGCTCTCGTGATCCCATGCAATATGTCCATTTGCTGTCGAATTCACCAAATCTCGATCTCGTGTTGTTATCTTGTAAATCTGGTCCAAATTGTCATCACTTTCATAATCGCGGACCGGTTTAGTATAGCGCGATCCTTCTGTAGGGTCCAGTGGCACCACTACACAGAGTGATTTCTTCTCAAATATCATATTTTTCTTTTTCAGATTGATTATTCCTTTCACGTCAGTGGCCCAATCGGTCCCAAGGAGTGTCGGGTAGGGATTGTTGTCATCCACAATCGCTATCACTTCAAAATCTGTTAGTGCACACGTGCCTTCGATATAAACTATTACCCCCTGCAACCTCCCCATTGGGATGATTTTCTGTTGATTCACCATCCTTAACTGAATCAGAGACTACTATAGCACAGGTCTCTCCATTCTTTCCCATGTCTATTTTGGCAAAACATTTGCGTCAAACCCTAGGTCCAAGATAACTTGGTCCATTGTGTATTCTCCTATATGTGCAGTGAGTCTCATCTCACATCCAGTTCATGCCTTATGCTTACCAGGATTCCTAACTATGTACGGTTTGGTAGTAGCGGTTTCCTTGTCTGTGCACCTATTGATCAGCTCCTGTAGTCCCTTCACAGCCTTACTATTGTGGAGAATTTTCATGCAGGTCTCCAAGAATGTGGTAATCATGGACAGGTCCATTTCTTCAGCCTTTTTTTCATGACTCCCTGAGGTAGAGGCCTCAACGAAACGTTTCTTTCCTTCCATAATGTTTCTTTTGCATTTTCTAGATCAAACCTCGTCTCCTTTTTTGGTGCTTTGCAGACCCACTCACCTTCTTTGGGTTGCTTCCCCTTATCCTCACCAGTTGTTACTCCACTTCGTAACAGAATATTTACCTTAGGGTCTTCCTCGCAAGGCTCATCCTCATCATCTGTACGTTCTGAGTTGGTTGCTGAGGTTGCACCCCCTTCTTGCATATCTTAGCTAACAATATAGGGAAATCCTTCGTCACATGGTTAAAATGAGTACAATAGCGGCATGATAGCTGCATCGGATTTGGGCAATCTCACACGTAGTGTCCTTGTCCTCCACAATTGTAACAAATAATCTACCCTTGACCTCTACCAGGTCCTCCTCCACCTCAGCCTTGTCCACGCCTCTTATACTTGCCTCGCGTTCCTCCAGTTCCTTGGTCTAGGGGCCATGTTTTTGCCAACACCCTGTATGTAGGTGTCATATCCATCATCAATTCGTAACTCTGGTAATTGTGCTCATCGTGACCCATAGATTAACAGAAGTTGCAGAAGAGTTGTTGCTATGTCTATACGATTTTCTGTAGCAAATGGAAATTGTCTGTCGCATGTTTCCCAACTACCTAATAGATAGCACAACATAGTGCAGGCCTTACACTTGGCCCTGCTGCATATACCGGCTTCAGAGGCATTGGTTCCCCTATTGCAACATAATTCACAAAAACCGAACATTGATCTTTGTCATGCCCCTGGATTTTGCACTTTATGCACCATCTTCGCGTTCCTCTAGCCGAGTTCTTCTATCTTTTCTCAGGATTTTCATTTTGAGGCAAAGGTTCTGCAATTGCACATGGATATGTTGAATCCCTAGATTAGCATATTGCATTGGTGTCTCGTGTAATCTCATCACAATTTCCAGAGCTTCTGCCTGGGTCCCAATCTTTTGTTGTGATAGCGCAACCCTTAGATGAGGCAGGAGCAGGGCCACAAACCATTCACGGTGCTACCCATTAGTCAGATTCATGTTGGCTTCACGAATCATACAGTTCAATATATGATCCAAATCCAAGGGTGTCTCACCAAGATTTATCATGATCTCTTTGAATCCCACAATTGATTTCACCTCAAACTTAGGTCTACTAAATTCCTTATTCAGCGCAGTCTAGATATCTACCAATGCAAACGTCGGATTATCAGTGCACTACTTAATATACCAAGTCAGTGCGCGGTCCTGAAAATCACTAACCAATGTTGCTTTCTTCATTTGATCATCTATGATACCTTGAGCTTCCTATACAACCTTCATAATGAACCAAAACTGGTCCAAATCTTCATTTGCTACACCCTTAAACACAGGTAGCTTTATGGAGTTCGCCATGTTGAACGGTGGTGGAGGTGATGATGGAGGCAGTGTGGGTGGATGAGGTGAGGATGGAGGCTGTGTAGGTATTCGCAAGAATCTTTGTCTTATCAACTAAATAGCGCTCAACGGAGAAGCTTATCCTGCCCCTTCGTCATCACTCTGAGGAGGCTCAATCAGTGGGATATATTGAGGTCCTTTTCTTCCTTTGTCCCTGAAATTCCTTCCACTTCGCGTAGCCCCAAACATCAAGGTAACTACATAACCCATTTTTCAAGCAAGAGAACCTTAATCTAAGTATTTAACAATTTCAAATACTTACCTCATGGCCCTTTGAAGAAGTGGTGCTATGCATCATTGTAATTGACCGAAGTATCAACCGTGAACTTTGTCACAAACACTCCTATGATACGGTCGAGCCAATGATCGACAACACACACAATATTATCTTCAGAGGCTTCCAATTTTTGCACTAACTCTAGGTCCAGACAATCTGACCATTAAGCCTCCACCTCCCTTGGTTGTCTACCAATTTTGCAATCCACTCGTATAATTCAACCGGGAAGAAACATAAGAAGATTTCGTCCATCTATATGTATAGATATCTGTCCAACCACTATTCTTTCATCAATCGTGGATTATTTTTTTCTTTCACCGCGAATTCATGGATCTTTCTATCCAACTACTCTTCAATCTCCTTCTTAGTTGGATTCCAATGATGCAACATCACACATCCTGTTATGTAGATCCTGGTCCCAACAACGGAATCATTTGTTGGCTGGATGGGCCCTAACCTAGGTTTGATGTTAAGCAACCAGGAAAATCCCTACACTGCTGGGCCTTTCGGTAACAATCCGTAGAGTGCAGACTAAAGTCTCACTTGAAGCAGTATGGGGGGATGCAGGAACCAAGTTTCTGCACCCTGAGATGGTTGTGATGTCAGTTATTTACCCTAACCCTTCCTTCGCATAGGTCGGTAAGCCCTTTAGGGCTTATCAAAGTACGTCTCTTATTCATCCTCGAAGCCTACGTGAAAGTATCTAATCATCCTTCGTGGACCCTAAATAGATAGATCATGCACTTATGTGCCTCTACAATTACTCTACTTCTGTATTCACTCATATTTTCTTAAGTATCGGTTAACTTTAACGTGCATTGTGGTTATCTTCGCGTAAGCAAATATTCTTACTTACATTAATATGACAAAGTAAAATACATAGATTCACACATCAATATAGCATTAATTCATAACCTCAGTATTCAACATAACATAATCACAACAGAAGTAAAATAACACATACACAAATGATTCCATAATACTTCTCTTTATTGATAATCCAGATTTCCAGTACAAATTTTGACTACCTTGCGCACATAGCTGCAAGGGTTCACGTACTTAGCTACGAACTTCTACCTTAGGCCTCCGTGCACTCAGCTACAGAGCCTCTTCCTACGCTAAGACTCTTTGCTTTTAACTCTCACAGACCCATGCATAAAACATAACAAGACTTCACTATACTGAATTGCCTTAGACTCTTCTAAGACTCCCTTTTTATACAATCCCATGATCTATGGACCATGGGTAGATCTCTAAAGCCGACATGAATTATAAAAAAGAAGGGTGGAAAACCCTTAGTAACTATTTACATCTTCGCACTCTGTGGCCACAAAATGTGGAGAATTTACATTCACTACACAAAACTTGGGTCTTTAGCCCCAGTACTGACCCCAAGGGACCCGTTCCCAACATCATGTATACATTTATGCTTTAAATTTAATAAAACAAGCTTTGTGTGTGTGGAATCAATGTGATTGAATGGATTTATGGTGCAACCAATCCTTATGCAATCTTTCCCTTTTTTTTAATTGAACGCACACTTGTTAACATTGCAGGGCACTGCATTGTGGCCTGGTTTTTTTAATCCCCATAAGCCAGATACAGGCATTTACACTTATATAATAAACCATGTATAATATAAGGTTGAAATCCTTAAGGATATGAGATTAGATCATGCAATGGAGGAATACGAGGTCCCATAAGCGCCAAGGAGTGAAGGCCTAAAAATATAAGAGGAGGAAGCGAACACTTCATAATTTTTTCTTTCAGCAGGGGTTTATTGCTTGACAGGAACTAAGAGACGAAACAAAAAATTCATCAAAAAACGTCAATAAAAAATATAGGATGGGCTAGCATTTCCTGTGAGTCTTTTCCCAGAAGGTTAAAAAATTTGCAAACAAAGGAAATGTTGATGACTTGGAGAACACCAGGATGACGTGGAGTGTTTATTGAAAGACGAGATTACCGAGTGGGCCTTCGAGTGTTGTTGAATTAGCTCGAAGGTGAAAGGACCGTGCTCGTTTGAAAAAGGGTTGGGAATAATAGTTGACAAGAGTCGAGAACGAAAAATGATTGGAATAATTCTAGTTTCCCGGAGTCTTTCCTAGAGATTTCCATTGTGCGCGCTTTTGGAGCAAGCTGGGATGAGAAGAACTGAGCAGGCATGGCAGCTGGCTAATGAGAAGCGATCCGAGATGACATGTACACATGTGATATGTTAAGATGTTGACCCATTACTTCCTTGGGTTTGATTACTATGGTTACGAGCACAGTTGCATGGCCCACCATTGTAAGTGTCGCGACTAATGTAAGTTGAATTAGTTCCACTCTTTCATGAGGTAAAGCCTTCCCCTTGTGGTATATATATATAGGCTTTCCTATTACCATTCAAACCAGTAGGGGACCTAAAGGGGTTCCTAAGAGGGAAACTGCTAGGTTAAGGGAAATGGTGGAGGCTTAGCCCACTACCATCACAGCTAAGTCTCCCTTCTCGTTACGAACTTTACTGATGGGAGGAGTCTTGGTAGAGTAGGGATCACTTGTAAAGTATACGTCAATGGATAGGTGAGAAGTGACCCTAAAAACCCTTTCCCAAGGATGGAGTGAAGAATCGAACTTGCTTGCTATTTAAGCAAGGGACTTAGTCCACTAGGGGTAAGGGGTGAGGATTAGAGGGTTCAAGGAGAAAGACTATGCTTACAAAAAAGGTTCTCAATCCCTATAATCCTTGGGAAAATTGGATTCCCAAATGGTTCTTTACAAATAATATTTATTGAGAAGTGGGATCACATGGGGCCAAGTGGACGCAACCTAGGTTCAGGGAATGAATGTAGCAAGAAATGGTGTTATTATTATGAACAAGGTGAGGGGAAAGGACCAAACAAGAATATTTTCTTCAAAGCGTTGAATTGATCCTATTGAGGTCTAGCCTTGGGGATGCCTAGGAAAAATTTGATCCTTGAGCTAGGGCTTGGGATTCCCAGAGATTTCAATGTTAGAATTGCCTCAAATTTGGAGGAGAGGGAGGGGACCCACCAATGCAATAGATTATATGAGATTGAAGTATTTCCTTGGGTTAATTCTCAAGAAATTGATGCCCTAGGTGACCTAATGAGGTTAGACTTGGGGAAAAAGGAGAAAATGGTAAAAAGAGGGTTAAAATGATCACCCTTTTAAGGGACTGGTGCCTAATTCACTTAGGGATATGGAGTCAAGGATGTTGATGAGTAAGAACTTGGTTTATTAATCAAGGAGCCTAGAAAGTCAACTTCATCTGATGTTGAGAGAAAGAAAAGAAAAGTGACCTTCAAGCATCCATAATTCAAAGAAAATGATGCAAGCTTATTGAGAGAAATAATCGCTAAGACATTTCATTCATATAACATTGTCCCATACATTAAATTATTTAAAACATGCTCAATTCCACATTTTGATTATGCAGCAACTAGCCCTAATTTTAGTAGTATGCAGCAACAAGAATAATAACATCAAAATTCACTTACAATGTTATAGAGTATATCCAACCAACATTCTTTTCACAAGAAAAAGCTCCAAGACAAAATAAATATCGCAAATCCATACCTCAAAATTCATCCATATCCAAAAAATATCCACTAAGGAAAAAATGTGAAGTTCTTTATATTAGAGAGATCCCAAGTCAAGTGATGATACAAATGAACATATCTAACATCAATATAAAGAATCCTAAGGAGTTTAAATTAGACTATGGGCCTACATTAGCACTTAATGATAAAATAATGTGCAAATAAAACCCTTATTAGTGACAAGGCCACCAAACTAGCTCACAAGTGTAAAATTAAGCCTCATAAGGGGCCAAATAATAATATGTACATGTCTTAGGGCCCTCCAAAGGCATAATAATATCCAGAAGTTCCATATTGAGGAATAAGTTCCTTGGAATATGATGGAAAAGTGAGTGGCCACTTGTTTTCCAAGTAGTAGAATCGTGGTGCTCCCAGTGGGTCTGAGAGCACGTAAATGACCCCATGGGTCTCCATATGAATAGAAGATTCCTGTAGATCCTCTGTAAGGGTCCAAGTGGTGGAATGAATGCTGCCATGAGATTGTACAAGTATTGGGATACCTTCCAAGAGTGTGGGGCTCTTGTGGGGGCTTGCTGGGCATATCGTACCAAGCATATCACCATCATCCAAAAAGTGGATAGCTAGTAGTCTCTAAGCATCAATGAAGATTCATGTAGTATTGTCTACTATTATGGATGCCCATGGATCTCTATGCCCACCCTATGTTGGGTTATGTTATATTCTTTCCATGACTAGCCCATGTAGTTAACCGGGGGGTTAGAGGGGGGGGCGGAGCCCCCCCTTCGTTGCATCGATTGAGTAGTGGGGGGGTCACAAGGGGTTTGAGGTGTGCAGGTAACCCCACTCTATGGGGTCCAGGGTAGCACCTCGGAAAATTTTGGTTTTGGAATCTATGTTAGGTTGGCCATACCCACCTATGGTTTTGTGCATGATTTTCGCACATGTTTTTTGACGCGATGGTTTTCGGCCTATGGTTTTGGACGCAATGTTTTTCAGTCCATGGTATTGGATTCTTTGGCATGTATAAATATGTATTATAACATTGAAAGGAAAATAATGAAAAATCAAGCTGGTAGTCCTGGTTTTGGGATCCAGGGGAAAACCTCTGTGTATATGTGTTTTATGTGTTATGCTCTCGCATTGTTTATTTTATGTGTTTTAGAATTCGTATGCAGGTAATTTCTGTATGGGGTTAAAACCTACATTTGGTATCATCACTGTTTTGGCTTCAAGGGGACGCCTTTGTTGCTGAGGGGTTTCACTTAGGCCTATTGTAGACCCTGTTCAGTGGGAGATCTGTGAGATTGATTCTGGCGGTGAAAGAAGATGGCGAGCAGTGGAAAGATGGAGATCGAGAAATTTAATTGTTAGAGTTTTAAGTTGTGGAAAATCAAGATGGAGGATTTGTTGGTGGATAAAGATTAGTGGATCATGGTCGATCCAGGCACTAAACCAACGGAAGTGTCTGATGAAGAATGGAAGAAGTTGGATCGGAATGAAAAGAGCACAATACGATTGTGTGTCTCAGATTCAGTATTGCTAAATGTATCAGAGGAAGCTATGGTGAAGGCTTTGTGGGACAAGTTAGGTACTTTGTACCAATCTAAGTCTTTGGTGAATAAACTATTCCTGTGGAAAAAGCCTTATAACCTAAGGATGAAAGATGGAGACTCGGTGACAGAGCATCTGAATGCATTTAATACTGTGGTAAGTTAGTTAGCATCTGTTGATATTAAAATTTTAGATGAGGATAAGTGCATTGGTTTGTTATGTTCTCTACCAGATTCGTGGGATAGTCTGGTTATTGCAATAGGTAGTAATGCAACTGCCTTGCAGTTTGATGAAATATTCTCATCCTTGTTGACGGAGGAGATGAGATGGAAAAATATGGAGAGCTAGAATGGTGATGCCTTGTCTGTATGAGGATGGTCCCAAAATAGAAACAAAAATAAGTCATTGAGTGGGAGATCTAAATCTCTAGGA
>APFE030640671.1:1842-18769 GCA_000404065.3 Pinus taeda | reverse complement strand
AATGACAAAGAAATTATCCAGGATTTGAAGACCCAATTGTCCTCCAAATTCGACATGAAAGATCTTGGTGCTGCAAACTATATTTTGGGCATGGAAATTAAAAGATATTAGGAAAAGAGGAAGCTTTGGTTAAACCAAAGGAAATATGTTGAGACAATATTGCAGAGGTTTAATATGCAAGATAGTAAACCAGTGAAGGTTCCTATTCCTGTAGTTGTAAAGTTATCTGCTGAACAATGTCTCAAGACATAAGAAGAGGAAGAGGATATGTCCCGTGTTCCATATGCAAGTGCAGTCGGTAGGCTAATGTATGCAATGGTCTGTACTATACCAGACATTGCACATGCAGTGGGGGTATTGAGCAGGTTTATGTCAAAACTAGGAAAGGAGAATTGGATAGCAGTAAAGCGGGTTTTTAGGAATTTGTGTGGCACTAGTGATTATGGTTTGTGCTACCAAGGAAGACCAAGATTGGATAGGGCATTGGATATTCATGGCTTTGTTGATGCAGACTGGGCTAGAGATCTGGATCAGAGAAGATTTACAAGTAGGTATGTGTTTAACCTATCTGGAGGTGCAGTTAGTTGGATGAGTAAGAAATAATCTGTAGTGGCACTATCAACTACAGAGGCAGAATACATGGCAGCCACTTATGGAAGAAAGGAAGTAGTTTGGTTGTAGAGATTGTGTTCAAGTATGGGGTTAGTACAGGGAGCTATAAGGATAGACTGTGACAGCCAAAGTGCAATTTTCTCGATAAAGAACCCTGCATATCATTCAAAGATAAATCACATTGATGTTAAGTATCACTTTTTGAGGGATATGATAGAAGACAAAAAGGTGTTGCTAGTAAAGGTGGACACTTTGAAGAATACTACAGATGCATTGACAAAATCTGTGAGCTTTGAGAAGTTCTCTTGGTGTAGAGAAACAATGGGTGTTGCAGGGCTAGATAAATGACTAAGCTCTCTTGTGGCCCCCTGTGGAAAGAAAAGAACAAGTGGGAGAATGTTGGGTTGTGTTATATTCTTTCCATGACTAGCCCACGTAGTTAACTACGGGGTTAGAGGGGGGGGCGTGGCGGAGCCCCCCCTTTGTTGTGCCGATTGCATGGTGGGGGGGTCATAGGGGGTTTGAGGGGTGCAGGTAACCCCACTCTATGGGGTCCAGGGTAGTGCCCTGGAAAATTTTGGTTTTGGAATCTATGTTAGGTTGGGTGGACCCACCTATGGTTTTGTGCATGATTTTCACACATGTTTTTGGCCGCGATGGTTTTCGGTCCATGGTTTTGGATGTGATGGTTTTCGGTCCATGGTTTTGGATGCTTCGGCATGTATAAATATGTATTATAACATTGAAAGGAAAATAATGAAAAATCAAGCTGGTAGTCCCAGTTTTGGGATCCATGGGAAAATCTCTGTGTATATGTGTTTTATGTGTTATGCTCTCGCATTGTTTATTTTATGTGTTTTAGAATTCGTATGTAGGTAATTTCTGTACGGGGTCAAAACCTACACCCTACATGTGCCAATGTAGACCTTCAGGGGTTAGGATCCCATATAGGGATACCAAACCCAAATGGAAACCACCTGTAATAATGCATAAGATCCAATGCATCCCCTAGGCTTCCAGTACAACCAGTCAATAAAATAATCAGGTAAATGAGCTTACAAATCATGGATAACAAAGTGGGCACCTCATAATGGCATGCCCTTCTATAGTGGGCTTTGGCATGTTCTAGTGTCTCCAAGCTCCAAAGGGCGTTAGCCAAGTACCTTATTAGGTGGTTTCAACCCTTAAAGGGGATAATATGTCCAAGGAACATCCCTTTAATGGGGGTGGATAGTGACAAATAAGTGGAATGGAATAGGGAATGAGAGAGGAATTCATGGACAACATAATGGGCATAGGGGTAGCTAGATAAGTGGAAGCCCACACCTAGGTATGTAATGTGTAGGAGGGAGAAATCATGGTACATGAGGTGACTTGGCCTTGATTTTTCCACCCTTATTTATATGCCTTTTGTCTTTTATGAATTTCTTTAATTAGCTACTCAGGGCTCAAAGGATAAGAGCATGATATGTAAGACATAACATAGATTACCCCCTTTTAGGTACGATGATTCATTTCCTTCCATGGGTTGGGACAATCATGGGTTCTTGAATGATAAAGGAGGCTCATCTAGGGGCTATGGAACTAGGGTGATAGCCATGGATTGGGGAAGAGATCATGCATTGGATTTTTCCCACGTGCTAATTATTTTGCCCCGACCATATTTTTCATTTTGTGGTACAGTTGCTGTTAAATGTGGCCAATTATGCTTTTCACTTTTTCTTTTAATGGCGTCAACATCTGGGGCATCATTCTAAGCCTGACCCAAGGTGGGGGCAAGAGGATAGGGAGGATGGCCCTATGTGGACCCAAAATGAAAATATGGACCCAAGTGGGAGAAAATATGAATGGGGGTATAGTGTCTCGAAAGGGAGTAATATGCGCGGGTAAAGGAGTGGGACCATGCACCCAAAGTTGGGGTTTCCCAAGTAGTACCACTCTAGAACCAAATGGTCAATAAAGGAGATCCCACAAGACTAAGATCCAAGGGTAAAAACCAAAAGAGACCAAGGGGATAATAGAACAATCTAAGCCCACTCTTTCTGCAAAATCCCCCCATCATTCCATCACCATAAGTATCCATGATAAGTAAACCCAATACTCAATTACCAAATGAAAAGACATACCTTTAGATTTGGGAGGCCCACCTTCAAACATTCAATTAATACAGGTGGGTGAGGGGCCACATGGTTGACTTAGGTGGCAGAGAAATGAAAAAATGATCTAGTAGGAGGCATCAAGGGGCTATTGGCTCCTGGCTGAGGATCATCATGGGGATAATTTCTCTTAGGGATATCACCCACAAAGTGGTGGGTAACATTTGATGCCAATTGGGACGTGATCTCTTGAAGACGTGGATGAGGCTGCTCGAATGGGAGGTCATGAGAACTCCAACAATCTCTTGGTCAGTGTAGATTTTTTATATGCACATGTCAAAGATCAAATCCATGGGGAAACATATTTTTCACGATGTCTGATGATAACCCATGCTTAATGTTAGCTCATAAACCAATGAAACATGAAATTTATTTTTATTTTTATATACAATTGAATCTATCAATAGAAACATCACATGCGGTTAGTTGTAATGCAAAAATAATCATGCAATGCATCCTACCCTAACATGGATATAGTAATGTTAATACTATGTGTAATCACAAAGCCAGTGAAACCAACATATCATCACATCAATATACATATTCCTGCTAGTATGATTACTCATGTAGCAACACCCAAATCGAATGTGGACATAGTCACATGGTAGATGAGGTGGGTGGGAGGCAGGAAAACATGATCTCCATTTGAGGTAGAGGGAGTTCCTTGGAGAAAGACAACAATCATTCTGGAGGTCTAGGGTAGGTACAAAATGGAGGAAGGAATGGCTAATCTCGAGAACTCCTCATCACAATCACTACTTGTAATATGATGCCTTGAGGATGTCACATGGTTGTGATGAGAGGGGAACAAAGGGTGAGAGAAAGAAGGAATGAAAAAAATAGTCTCTCAATGTGATGGTCATAGCGGGGAGGGGAAGTTGCTGAGTGATAATAATCCTAAGGATGGGTCAAAGGGGATAAAGTATATTCAATGAAGGGTTCCTCCTTGACAACATATTCAGAAAAGGGAAAAGGGGCATGGTCACTCGAGGTGATACCAAAAGGGATGGGGGACTTACTTGAGGAAGAATCAAGTTGATGAACAACAGGGAAAACCAAAGGGGAGGGTGAAGTGTCAGATTCAACGGGTTTCCTTCCCCACAATATAAAGGCTCAAGTGATTTGAATACATAATCATAAGTTGGGTAGATAAGAGCCTCATTTCTTTCTTCATTATAAGCATCAAAGATTGGGCTTTCATTAAAAGGAGAGTCAATCACTTCCATCGAAGATTGCCCTTCTTTATGCAAAGGAAAATAATAATTCTATTTCCCAAGGGTATAAATGGGTATGTCATCATAAATAGCGCCTGAGGGGAAGCGAAGACCAATCTCATCCTCATCCTCCTTGTCAGTGTCATAAATGGGAGCACAATCAAATTGAGGACCAAAACTTTCCCATTTCTCCCTTTCAATGTGGAAATAATCTTAAATGTCATTTTTCAAGGGGATAATGGGATAACCTCTCTCAATTTTTTCAAAAGAGGATTCATTGGGAGTAATATCCTTGAAAAAGGTAGGGTTGGTCTCAATTTCACTTTCCATAAATTCATCCTTCCCAGCACATGTGTCCTTAAAATCATCTTGCTTGTCTTGCAATTGCAATGAGGACTCATCTTGCTGCTCATCACCGAGGTCCTTGAGGTCATCTTCATCTTGGATGGTTGACAAGTGAGACCTCTTTTCTTCTCTCTTCTCTTGAAGAACAATGGCTAAGGTATTTGTTACATGATTCTAGTAGTATGCTTCTAGGAGGAGAGCATTAGTAGGGTTCTTTTTATATTTAGATTTCATATTATGAAGCTTCACTTCTTCATCATATAAGAAGGAGAAAACTTCATTAGAATTATATTCATTTACTACCTCCTTGCATGACCTGCTATATTTATCCATTTTTTATTTTGTGATTTGGAGGCTTTCAGGATCCAGATCTTCATCATAATTAGAGGAGATGTATTTTACTTCATTGCTATTTGCACCCAATTCCATAATTGGTATTTTTTCATCATCCTCATCTTCTTGGTAATCCAAATCCTCATCTCGTAATGAGACATATTTTTCCTTGATCTTGTGAGACAAGGAATTAAATGCACTAGTATAATAAGCAAGCTCCAAGAAGAGATAACGTGTGGACCATTCTTCATACTCCTTCCTTATGCTATTGAGGTTTGACCTACTCTTGTCATAAAAAATGAGTATGAAATCCCTGTTCTTGTGCTCTATCATATGATCACAAAGCTCAGACCACGAATCTAATATTTCCCATAGGTCTTGTTCTTATTCTGGGCTAATGTCGTGGATAATTTCTTCAACCAATTTTCATGATCTTGCATATAATGCAAAAATGGAGTCTCCAGGGTGAATTAAAATGTCTTCAAAAATGCCTGCTTCACCCTACAAGCATTGACTTTGAAGTTCAATAAGGAACTAGGACTTCATTCCTTCAATGGAGTCGCCAATAATGATATTTCAATATGTCGCACGGGGAACAAAATACATGTCTCGTCCCTGGTATAAATGCCAGAAATGTTACCACTCAAACCAGTAGGGGACCTAAAGGGGTTCCTAAGAGGGAAACTGCTAGGTTAAGGGCAATGGTGGAAGCTTAGCCCACTTTCACCACAGTTAAGTCTCCTTACTCTTTATGGATTTTCACTGATGGGAGGAGTCCTGGTAGTGTAGGTATCACTTGTAAAGTATACGTCAATAGATAGGTGAGAAGTGACCCTAAAATTTTTTTCCCAAGGATGGAGTGAAGAATGGAACTTGCTTGCTCTTTAAGCAAGGGAATTGATCCACTAGGGGTAAGGGGTGAGTATTGGAGGGTTGAGGGAGAAATGATAGGTTTAAAAATAAGGTTCTCAATCCCTATAATCCTTGGGAAACTTGGATTCCCAAATGGTCCTTGAAAAATAATCTTTATTGAGAAGTGGGACAAAACGGGGCCAAGTGGAACCAACCCAAGTTTGGGGATGGAATGTAACAGCCAATGATGTTCTTATCCTGGAAAAGGTGAGGGGAACATACAAATCAAGAATATTTTCTTCAAAAGGTTGAATTTATCCTACTAAGGTCTAGCCTTAGGGATGCCTAGGAAAAATTCTATCCTAGAGATAGGGCTTGGGATTCCCTGAGATTACACTATTAGAATTGCCTCAAATTTGGAGGAGAGGGAGGGGAGCCATCAACACTATCACCTATAGGAGATCAAATTTTTTCCTTGGGTCAATTCCCAGGAAATTGATGCCCTAGGTGACCTAATGGGGCTAGACTTGGGGAAAAGGGGAAGATGGTATAAAGAGGGTTGAAATGATCACCCTTTTAAGGGACTAATGTCTAATTCACTTGGGGATATGGAGTCAAGGATGGTAATGAGTAAGAACTTGGTTTCTTGATCAAGGAGGCCTAGAAAGTCAACTTCATCTAATGTTGAGAGAAAGAAAAGAAAAGTGACTTTAAAGAATTTATACTTAAAAGAAAATGATGCAACCTTATCAAGAAAAATAATCTCTAGGAAATTTCATTCATATAACATTGGCCCATACAGTAAATTATCTAAAACATGCTCAATTCCACATTTCGATTATGCAACAACTAGCCCTAATTTTAGCAGTATGCAACAACAAGAATAATAACATCAAAAATCACTTATGATGTTATAGATTATATCCAACCAACATTTTTTTCCCAAGAAAAAGCTCCAAGACAAGATAAATAGCCCAAATCCATACGTCAAAATTCATCCATCTCCAAAAAATATCGACCAAGGAAAAAATGTGAAGTTATTTATATTAGAGAGATCCCAAGTCAAGTGATGATCCAAATGAATGCATCTACCATCAATATATAGCCTCCTAAGGAGTTCATATTAGCATATGGGCCTACATTAGCCCCTAATGTGTAAATAAAACCCATATTGGGGATAAGCCCACCAAACTAGCTCACAAGTGTAAAAGGAAGCCTCACAAGGGGCCAAATAATAATATATACATGTTGTAGGGCCCTCTAAAGGCATAATAATATCCATAAGTGACATATTGAGGAATAAATTCCTCGGAATATGATGGACAAGGGGGTGGCCCCTTGTTCTCCAAGTAGTATACCTGTGGTTCTTCTAGTGGGTTTGAGGGCACATAAATGACCCCATGGGTCTCCAAATGAATCGAAGATTCTTATAGATCCTCTGTAAGGGTCCAAGTGGTGGAATGAATGCTACCATGAGATTGTACAAGTCTTGGGATACCTTCCAAGAGTGTGGGGTTCTTGTGGGGGCCTGTTGGGCATACTGTACGAGGCATATCACCATCATCTCAAAAGTGGATTGCTAGTAGTCTGTGAGCATCCATGAAGATCGATGGAGTGTTGTCTACTATTATGGAGGCCCGTGGCTATTACAGATCCATTTGGGAACATCAACCCCGACTTATAGATCAGTACTATTAGGGCCCATCAAACCCTAATTCAGTTGTTACATGCCCTAATGAAGTCAACCATCAGAATTCCTCCTTCCCAAGAGATTCCATGATTGAAATCATCCAAAAACTACCCCTAAGAAGATTAGTGCAGGTAGGCCTTTATCAGGGTGCACTGCAGTGTAGCCCAGTACACTAATAGGGTGCATTGCAACGCACTTTAGCCATATTTGGCCTACATTGGGCGAATTTGAGCGAAATATGCATTGGGGTTTCGAATATTCTTATCCATAGGATGCTTCTAGAAGTTTCCCAAGACTATCCACTCCTTTGGGCTCGAAATTGGATGAGGGAGGAAGTTAAGGAACATCAATCCCTTTATTCCTTCCTCCATGGAACTAAATCTTAAGTTTGGGAGGGCATTCATTGTCACCATTTATGGCATAACTTCCTTCATTCACCTATAAAAAGACCACTCATCTAAATGATCAGGGGCTGGAAATCATTCAATTATAGGGAGATGTTTTTAGTATGAGACTTGAGTTGGTTTCAAGTTTTGTAATGATGTCAAAATGTCTTGCTTGTTATGAGGAAAGGATGGGATTGAACTGGAGGAGTGGCACTGAATCAAGCAAATTGGGTTGTAACTCTTCCTTTTACTAATAAAGTGTTCGAATCTTTTTCCATATGTTTGTATTGTTTATTGATGCTTTCATATGTGTATTATGCACTTGATTCCATTTTATTTTTAATCAATAGATCATTATGATATGCTTTGATCGGTTTTTTTCTTTTGTCTATGTGCAGGTACTTTTTAAGCGGATTAAGTACGGAAAGGAGTGACAAAATTGGTCAAGGGAGATAAGGAGTAAGCGAAAGCTTTAGGTAGGCTTCTTTACTGTCTTATTTAATCTATTGGTTATAGAAAAAGTAGAGAATGCTTTGCACTGTTGTTTTAGACTTAGCTACTAGTCTAGGGGTTTAGGCATTTATCCATGGACCTAAAACTTCCCAAAACAAATTAGAGACTCTGCTAGGGATCAATTATTCATCTTAGTAGCTTATCGACCTCTCAATATATTTTTACATACTGTACTTGTGGTTGTTGACCGAATTTCAGTCTTATTTCATTGAAAATTGAGTCAAAACTGTGTCAAATTTCCTTAAAAAATGGCTTACTGTCACCAGTGCAGCCCATTGAAGGACACGATGTGCTGCAATGCACTTCTTGCATAGAGCCAATGCACTGAAGTGCATTGTCTCTCACTGCAGCCTGTGTTGATCCCTTGAGGGCTAGTTTCCCATCTAGAAGCTGAATTGATTTGCCAATTTTCTCCTGTTTGAATGATTTGTTAAATGTCAATGATGTCTTGTCTCTGAAAATAGTTTTGCATCTCCTTAGTTGGCCCTACTTAGACTAGGATTGATATTATTTACTTTGTCATTTTCAATCTATAGTCGAAAGTTAGTTTTTTTAGTCGATTGATCTTTATTGAAAGAAAGTGTCGTAAAATCGTCTTTTCCTTCGAAAATTGAATTGTCGTAAAGTCTTCCTTCATGAAAGATCAATTGATTGATGTGTGCATATGATTAGTCTTTTCATTGAAAGTGTCGTAATTCCTCATTTCTTTGAAAACGAAAGTGTCGTAAAGTCTTCCTTTCCTTGAAAAGAAATTGTCACAAAATCGTCATTTTTATGAAAAGAGTTTATTGATCAATTGTGCATTAGGTTTCCTTTTTGTTCATTCACATTAAGGGAAATCGAAAAGAAATACATGCATGTTGCATTAAAAAAGTTTGCGTGTGTTGATAGAAATAGTGTAGGGAATTTGCATTTAAAATGTGCTCTTTGCTCTTTGTCAAAGATCTGATTGCTTTATCCCTACTAGTTAAGGATTTTCATTGTTAAATTGAATGGAAAGAATGCTTATCATATTAGTTGCATTTTAGGAATTGCAAACATACATCACATGGTGAACCTTGAAAGGAAAATTCTAAAGAAGATCAACTTAAAATTTATATGAATTTACCTAATGGAGCATTGTCACCTAACGAAAAACATTTAGAGGTCTAGGCTAGAGACGTGTTTTGACGTCGTAAAACAAAGTAGCTGTCACTAACTTGTCTGCAATACATCCCGAGTGTGATACCTCATTCCATGTATGTGAGTATATCGTAGCTCGTCCATGTAGCTTCGGGTATATAGGGTGGTGTTACTATACGTAAAGTATATGGGAATGCTCTCATTGTGGGGTTTTACATTAGACATTGCTTATACAAATTAGGCCTCCATGTACTTTCGGGTATATATGGGAGGACAACACTAGGTTGTTATCCATCCTTAGATAACTGAGTCAGCCACCTTGTACACTGTGAAACACCGAACACAACATTCGAAGAGATTATCTGCCCGTACTTCTCGGTTTGCCGAGAGGTATTTTGCAGTTCACAGTTACTTGGTAAACCTTTTGCCTAGATTATCCCTCTTTTTTTTGTTATGTTACTTTGATTAAAATAAATTTAATTGACTACGGATAACATCCTCCACACTAACTCCTTAGTTGATCTTAGGTTGAAACATATGGCGACAAATCCAGAGTCCATCGATCAATGAATTCCTTTTGATGGGAATCCTAGTCCTTTTCCTCCTTTTGGAAATATTGGTGCTCCTTACATGGCTACATTGTCCCTTCCAGGATTTACCATTGGCTTACCATTATGGTTGTTTTCAACCTCCTTGGTTCAAAATGTCATGATTTCTCCGCAATCGAGTATGCCTCCAACTGAACAAAATAAACCTCTAGTTGATCCTAAAGCTGACCCTTTGCCTTCTGCCTCGGTTGTTTCTACCTCCCCTTCTTCCTCTTCACCTGATGAAAGTGTTGGTACTAGTAACTAGGTGGCTAAGAAGAAAAAGAAAGGGAAGAAAAAGAAGAAGAAGCAAATTCAACAAAAGGGAAATCAAGCAACCATTGTTTTGAATGCAACATCTAATGAGAAACCGTCCATTAAGCCTCACAAACTTCGATATCCATGCAAACTTTGTGCGGGAGACCATCTTCTTCGAAATTGTCTTGATATTCCTCAGATCTTAGAAGAATGGTCTTCTAGTTCACATCATCTTGTATCATCAACTTCTCGAGATCATGTTGGTGACACACCATCAACTAGTGGTAGTAAAGATCATGGAAAGAAGGGAAAATTTAAGTTTCCCTGTAGGTTATGTGAAGGGAATCACCCCATTCACCTTTGTCCCCATCTGGATGAAGCCAAAAGAGTGTTGGATAACCGTCCTGCTTCACCGCAGCGACTTCCATCTGGTTACAGGAAAATCTCCTTAAATCCTTCACTAGTTGATGAATTGACTAACCAAAATCAACCGTCGGTTAAAACCACTCTCTCTGAAAGTGAATCCTATGAGTCTATACTCGAGCCAAATCAACAGGTCAAGGTAACAGTTGACCCAATTTCGCCTTCAGTAAATCATACCTTTCCTGAAGAGAGTGAATATGATACCACTCAGGTTCTTTTGTTTCTTCAGATTCTAATGAGCTTGGGGGAAGTCCTCCTGTTCCATCAAGATAGGAGAAAAATCCTCTAGTTCTCGTAGCTCAAGAGGTTAATTCTCCCATTCGTACGGTACCCCCTCGAAGTAGTCTGGTCACTTCCTTTGATTGGAATTGACTAGCAGGATTTTGTCTTCCTTCTTATGTGCCTTTATAGATCATAGTACAAGTTTGTAATATGATTGTATCTGTCACTATTATAGATGAAGGTTAATCTATGAGTATCCTTTCCTCAACTGCTTGGAAAGTGTTTGGTTCGCCGCTGCTTGTGCCTGTTACCCATAATCTGTTGGGTTTTAACAGAGGAACTAGTCAACCATTAGGGATCCTCCCTCAATTACCTATTACTTTGGGAGGAAAAATCATTTATTTGAATGTGATGGTAGTCCCATGCCCTTTAGATGACAATTTACTTCTAGGGTGCGAATATGTTTATGACATGGGAGCTATTGTTTCAACACTCTTTTGAGTGATTTGTTTCCCACATGAAGGCAGAATTGTCACCGTTGACCATTGTTCATTTCCTGGTCTAAATATGGCTCCTAGTCAACCATCTTCCCTAAATGGTCCTTTTGTACCAATGGTATCATCCCTGCCACGGGTTAATTATGTGGCAACACGTTCCATACCTACATCAACTGACGATCATTTCAGTGATGTTGTACATCATGTACTAGGGGCATTTTTATCAGATCTCTCCTTCGTGACCTCTTATGGGTTGTGATCGGAGTATGAGGATAGTTCTTTTACTGTGTCAACCTCATTAAAAAATGAAACAGCTCCTATTAGAGCAGATTTCCTTGTCTTGTGTCAAGCTATTTAAAAAATGAAACAAGGAATATGAGCAGAGTTCCTTGTCTTGTGTCAATCTCATTAAAAAATGAAACAAGGTCCCAAGTTCCAAGTCAAGTGTTTGATTAGATCTCATAAAATCCCAGTCGAGTCTTTCACTTGATCTCATATATGAACCTTCATTTCATCCACCTGATAGCCATGAGTAGTCTACTTAGGTGAATGTAATGAAGCTTGGGGGGCATGCGCCTAGTGGTAAAGTTAAGTTTCCCTATAGGTTATGTGAAGGGAATCACTCCATTCACCTTTTTCCCTATCTGGCCAAAGCCAAAAAGGTGTTGGATAACCGTCCTACTTCACTGCAATGACTTCCATCTGGTTACGGGAGACTCTCCCTTTCATCATGATGGGGGCATGTAAACCAATCTCAAGCATACTTTTTCATTTCGAGCTTGTATAAAATTGAAACTGAATCCAAGCATAGTTTTTCATCTCAAGCTTGTGTAAACATGAATCTAAATCCAAGCATAGTTCCCTATGGTTCAAGATTGTGTAAAAATGAACCCATTTCCATTTTTAACCCTTGTGATTGCCATTCTATCAGCCTCTTTCATTAGATGAGCCTTGGTTGTTTTATTCTTTTTTTGAGGAACAGTTGCAATGAGTGGTCTTATTAGCTAGCCTCTTCACATAAATCAACATGTTTTGAGAAGTTCCAACATCATTAGAACCAATTGCTACCCTAGACACCACTCGTTCCTCAAAATGGAGTCCTCTTTAAGCTCTTCTCAAACTCTCTAAATATCAAAATATTACTGAGTGCTTGTCCTTTCTAGCGCATTAATGGATTGGAAAAGATATCTACTCAGTATAAGTTTAACCCTTTTCTGGGCTAAGATAGATTAACTACGAAAAATGAATACGTTGATTGAACGTGGTCAATAGGTTCTCTCTCGTATTGTTTTATGTTTTTTTGGACTTGAGAGACAAACTTATGAAAAAGAACTTGTGGAGTTTTCTTTTTGTACCTTTTCAAACTCTCTAAACATGAAAAGGACCAAGTTATATTTGTCGTTAAACTCATTAAAAGTCATCAAATAGCGACAAAACTTGTCCATCCAGACAAGACCGAGTTTCACCTTCGCTAGACTCGTTAAAGCATCAAATAGTGATGGATTCACCCGAAGGGTGAAATTATACAAAAAGCATATGTTATCATCCTCAAGCTTGATGAAAATAAAGAGGTATTGGTCAACAATGACTGGGGAAAATGGAAAAAAAGGGAAAACCACTTTATGGTAGTAGGTCGCTCTTGAACATGACACTTTCACTTCATTTCCATGATTATTTGGGTTGGGTTATCTGCTTGATGGTTATCATACTCATGGTCTATCATACCATCCATCACTTTTGTTTTGGGTCAATGTTGCCAATTCATTTAGACTATTTGCATTGGGTTATCTGCTTGATGGTTATCATACCTATGGTCTATCACACCATCCATTACTTTGGTTTTGGGTCAATGTTGCCAATTCATTTAGTGTCGCCTACATGTTCAAGAGAAGTCATTCAGTTCAAACTTCATTCTTTGCAATACCATAAACCTTCATTTTCATGACTGTCATTCCTGAACCTTCTGTCGTCAGTCGATTTTCATCTCCAAAATCATTCACCTTGTTTCATGTCGTTGATGTGGGATACATCAAGGCCCTCCTACGAAGAGTCACTTCTTGTCAACATAAACACATTATCCAAGAAGTTGACTTAGAAACACCCCTTCAGCACCTTGAGGCTTGCATACATCAATGGCAGGTTTCTCACTTCCAGTGATAGGTTGACATCACTGGCCTTTGACCGAAAGACTTTGTATGGTGTTCGACATCAAATCATTTATTCACGCCATGCGAAATGTACTATAGTACCTTGAGGGTCATTATCATAATCGATGATTCCTCTCACATCTGTTAATGACTTACATCATTGGTTGGCAATCAGACAATGTCTTCTCATGTTCGACTTCAGATCATCTACTCACATGGTTAGACTTGTGCTTGAGCGAAATATTGAACAAGATTGAAGACCCCGAATCTAGTTTCATCCATTTGGTCTGTGATATTTTCAGGAGTACTAAATCAAATGTACAATGGCCTTACATTCATGGTCATCCATTCATGGGTCTATATCTGTAGATGACTATATTTGTGCATGTAATGAAAGTTTATAAGCTGAGCATGGGTATGCCTCCCTCAGCAAGTTAATGAGAAAAAAATCAAATTATCATGATATATGTATTGTAATTGATGTAGGTCACCTTCCACTTCGAATCCTCCTCTCCACATAGTAAAATATTTCACTCGACATACATATTTATGACTTCATGCTTTAGGGGGAAACTGCTATAGATCCATTTCGGCACATCAACCTCGACTTATAGATCAGTACTATTAGGGCCCATCAAACCCTAATTCAGTTGTTACATGCCCTAATGAAGTCAACCATCATAATTCCTCCTTCCCAAGAGATTCCATGATTGAAATCATCCAAAAACTGCCTCTAAGAAGATCAGCGCAGGTAGTCCTTTATCAGGGTGCACTGCAATGCAGCCCAGTACACTGCCAGGGTATATTGCAACGCACTTTAGCCCTCTTTGGCCTATGTTGGGCGAATTTGAGTGAAATATGCATTGGGGTTTGGAATATTCTTATCCATAGGATGCTTCTAGAATTTTCCCAAGGCTATCCACTCCTTTGGGCTCAAAATTGGATGAGGGAGGAAGTTAATGAACATCAATCCCTTTATCCCTTCCTCCATGGAACTAAATCCTAAGTTTGGGAGGGCATTCATTGTCACCATTTATGGCATAAATTACTTCATTCACCTATAAAAAAACCACTCATCTAAGTGATCAAGGACTGGAAATCATTCAATTTTAGGGAGATGTTTTTAGTATGAGACTTGAGTTGGTTTCAAGTATTGTAATGATGTTAAAATGTCTTGCTTGTTATGAGAAGGGGATGGAATTGAACTGGAGGAGTGGCACTGAATCAAGCAAATTGGGTTGTAGCTCTTCCTTTTACTAATAAAGTGTTCAAATATTTTTCCATATGTTTGTATTGTTTATTGATGCTTTCATATGTGTATTATGCACTTGATTCCATTTTATGTTTAATCAATAGATCATTATCATATGCTTTGATCAGTTTTTGTCTTCTCTCTATGTGCAAGTACTTTTCAAGCGGATTATGTATGGAAAGGAGTTACAAAATTGGTCAAGGGAGATAAGGAGTAAGTGAAAGCTTCAGGTAAGCTTCTTTGCTGTCTTATTTAATCTATTGGTGATAGAAAAAGTAGAGAATGATTTGCACTATTGTTCTAGACTTAGCTACTAGTCTAGGGGTTTAGGCGTTTATCCATAGACACTAAAACTTCCAAAAACAATGGATCTTTATGCACACCCTACAAGTGCCAATGTAGAACTCTAGGGGTTAGGATCCCATATAGGCATACCAAATCCAAACGGAAACCACCTGTAATCTTGCGTAAGATCCAATGCTTCCTCTAGGTTTCTAGTACAACCAAACATTAAAATAATCAGGTAAATGAGCTTACAAATCATGGATAACAAAGTGGACACCTCATAATGGCATGCCCTTCTGTCTTGGGCTTTGGCATGTGCTAGTGTGTCTAAGCTCCAAAGGGGGTTAGCGAAGTACCTTATTAGGGGGTTTCAACCCTTAAAGGGGATAGTATGTCCAAGGTACATTCCTCTAATGGGGGTGGAAAGTGACAAAAAAGTGGAATGGAATAGGGAATGATAGGGGAAATCCTGGGCCACATAGTGAGGCATAGGGATATCTAGATAAGGAGAAGTCCACACCTGGGTATGTAATGTGTAGAAGAGAGCAATCATGGTACATGAGGTGCCCCAACCTTGATTTTTCCACCCTTTTTTATATGCCTTTTGCCTTTACGAATTTCTTTAATTAGTTGCTTGGGGCTCAAAGGATAAGAGCATGATATGTAAGATATAGCAGTGATTACCCCCTTTTAGGTAGGGTGATTCATTTCCCTCCAGGGGTTGGGACAATCATGGGTTCCTGAATGATAAAGGAAGCTCATCTAGGGCCTGTGGAACTAGGGTGATGGCCATGGATTGGGGTAGAGCTCATGCATTGGCTTTTTCCCACGTTGTGATTATTTTGTCCCGACCATATTTTGCATTTTTTGGTACAATTTAAATGTGGCCAATTATGCTTTTCACCTTTTATTTTAATTGCTTCAACCTTTGGGGCATCATTCTAGGCCTAGCCCAAGGTGGGGGCAAAGGGATAGCGATGATGGCCCTATGTTGACCCAAAATAGAAATGTGGGCCCAGGTGGGAGAAAATATGAATGGGGTTATAGTGAATGGAAAGGGAGTAATATGTGTGGGTAAAGGAGCAAGACCATGCACCTAAAGTAAAGTTTCCCAAGTAGTACCACCCTAAAACGACATGATCAATATAGGAGATCCCACAGGACTAAGATCCAAGGGTAACAACCAAAAGAGATTAAGGGGAGAAGAGCATAAACTAATCCCACTCTTTCTGCCAAATCCCCCCATCAATCCATATCCAAAAGTATCCATGATAAGTAAAACCAATACTCAATTACCAAATGGCAAGACACCTTTATATTTAGGAGGCCCACCTACAAACATATAATCAATATAGGTGGGTGAGGGACCACATGGTTGACTCAAGTGGCAGAGAAATGGCACAACGAGCTAGTAGGAGGCATGAAGGGGCTGTTGGCTATCAGTTGAGGCTCATCATGGAGAAAATTTATCCTAGGGATATCACCCACAAAGTGGTGGGTAACACTTCCCATAGTCATTATTTTGGTTGTATAACTCACTATCTTCACATAGGTTGGAATTTACATTATTAAATAGATATAAAGGGAAGGCTCATTTGCAATGGTTCTTTTGGAAGTTTTCACTCCAAATTTGACATAACTTAAATCTGGTGGGTTTATAAAAGAAGCCCTCCATTCACACTTGGTCCTAAGTTTTAGCCACAGTGGTTCTAGAATGAATTTGAGGTTCTAATTCAAATTAGACCAGATATAGATAAAATCTCTACGTCTGCATCAGCAGTGGTATCAGAGTTGGATTCCTTGCTCGATTGAAATATTTGGAATTGGAGAAAAAATTATAGCATTAATCTTCTAATTTGAATTGTATTGCTACTTCAAGACAAGATATGAAAAGTTATTATAATGGTGTGAAGATTATTGATCCAGGTGGATGTTGGTGGCCACCCACCTATCCCATTTGGACCCCCACAATTGTCTCTTTCAGCTTTTTCAGTTTCCTAAATTGTAGCATAGTTTACTATTTTTAGCAGTTT
>APFE030640659.1:2071-28565 GCA_000404065.3 Pinus taeda | reverse complement strand
AAGCTTGAGAAATTACAGCGGCAGGCAAAGGTGCAATTGGCACAACATGTAACTCTTTCAAAAGTATCTTTTGTTGGTGTTTTAACTTTCTCAATTCATAAAGAGTGATGTTGGTCCTAGTCTTTTTCATGTATTCTAGGATATTGTACTCCATTTCATCTGAAACGACCAGCGTTTTAGATGGAGTAGATGAATCTGTTTGGACTAGACTGGTTTGAGTCGCTTTGGGTGTCGTTTTCTTGGCCGCGACTTATCCTTCGTTGTCGAGCTTGTGCTCTTTGGCTTAGGGGTAGTTTGAGGAGGATCCAGCTAATTTATACTTCGTGTACTAACCAGGAATGCTTCTTGATCCTCTTCTTGTGGGAGGATGAAATCCCACATTCCTTGTAATTCTACAACTTCTTCATCATCGACTTTCCCTTCAGTAGCAATTTCCTCTTATTCTTCCTCGGATTCCACACTTGTAATAGCATTGGGAGGATTTGAATCTATTGAACGGTTTCCCTTAAAAGCTCTGTAGGGCTTTTGGAAGAAGTTTCTGCCACTTGTTTTTTGATGTCAACCATCTTGTTAGACATGGTCTTCAAAACTTTTTGCAATCCTTCTAAATCGAACATATCTTTTGATTGTTTTTCTTGGGATCTTCTTTGAAAGTAACCTTCTTTGATTTCCATTCCTCTAATGCAGTTTTCTTTTCTAGGGCTATTATGCATTTCTCTACTGCTATTTCTTCTTTCATGTTTTTGGCTAAAGTTGTTTTATTAGCCCTGTCCACGAAGATTGCTATGTTTTAAGGTAAAGCAGTGATATACCATTCACTTCTCACTTCTTCGTTGGGCTTGGAAGCAGTAGGAATTTTGTTTAATAGTTTATTGAAATGTGAATTAAAACCTTTGATGGGTTCTTTTGATTGGGCCCTAAGGTTTGACAGGTCACTGATTAGCGTCGCCATAGGCCTACCATCACCAAATTTAATGAGGAATTGTTCCTGGAATATATCCCAACTGGTGATAGATCCAGATGGTAATGAAAAATACCATGATCTGGCTATTCCCCGAAGAGTATAAGGAAAAAGTCGAACAAAAACATCTTCATTAGTAACTCCGTTAAGGTTTATAGATATCATAAAGTTATTAATATGCTCTTCCGCTAGCATGCCTTCTTCAGGATTGAACTTAGGCAACCATTTTTCAAGATGGGCTGGCAGTTGACTCAGGGGCGCAGGCATTAAGACTGCCCTTGGGTTATTCCATGGAGATTGAGCCATCGCTTACTAAAGGAAGGAATTGCAGAAGATGATCCCGGAGGTTGAGGAAATGAGGGTATTATAACTCCAGATGATTGAGAACAAGATGTAGAAATACCATTATGCTCGTGGACAATGATCTGAAGTGGAGGAGTGGATGGTTGACTTCGCAGTGAGGAATTTCAGATGGATGATGATGATGAAAGAGTATCGCTATCGGACTCTTTAGGTGATTTCCTTGCTCTTTTCCTAGTGGGTAGAGGTAACTCAGTTGGCTGAACACCAAACGTTTCACTCTTTAATCTGGTCAAAGGATGAGCAGGGTGATATTGCGAAGTCACGATGCCTTAAGATTTATCAGATCTTGGAGGAGATATAGAAAATCCTTGAAGTTTGTGAATCAAAGATTCAACTTCAGGAGGTTCAATAGTAGATTGTTCTGAAATGTTAGGGTTTGTAGCAGTGATTGTTGATCCTACGTCTTCTGACTGTGGATTCGAAGATTCTAAATGCAATGGAGAAGTCAGGAGAGATGATGAGGGCGATTTACTCTTAGAATGGTATTTTAATTTTGACTTGGTTGAAGCCCTGAAAATTGGGTCAACAACAAGGGGGATTCCTGCCCGGTCCGGACCTTGGTTGGCAGCTTTTTTTCCGTTTGGTATAGTGGGTCCGACTGGGGATATGGGACCAATTTCCCAATTCAAGTGTGTGTGTGTGTGATAAAGATTGATATTTCTGGTTTAACAATTCCTAATTAAGATGATCTAATTCTAACTTTAATCTAATGACATGCAGTTGTATTCTAATAAAACATAAACTTCTAAGTCTATACTAACCCAGGGTGTAATCTTTCTTCTGTGCGATCTAAAATGATTTCAAATAAAAATCGCTAATAAATATTATTCAACTGTTATAAGAAAATAATTCAACATAGATGAACCACTTCACATAAAACGTTAGGCGAAACAGTTGTGAAAAACATATCACACAGTAAGCTATTCATATATTAAGAAAAAATAAATAGCTATCACCGTACAAAATTTCCAAATGATAACTCAGTAATTCACGCATTAACATATAAACAACTAAACTTAAATATCGCTTTAACACAAAAGATAGAAATAGTTAAGAGATAGAACTACCATTTATAACTAGTTCTACGCATGAGCTTCAAGCGATAACAATTTATTTGTTCTTAATCCAACATCCACTAAGAGTACAGAAGTCCAACATCAGTAGCAGATATAAAATGCAAAAATCAATAAATCTTGTTCCATTCATTCATCAAAACCTCCTCGGAGGGTGCAAAAGTGCATGTTCTGAGGACAAGTTTTGATTAATTTTAGGACCCTTCTCTAAATGCATTGAAGGGTTAAATACTACTAACTACATCTAAAAATAACTTATTTACAAAAATACAGGATACGGTTTAAATGACCATCCTTTCTATAGACAAAATAAATCAAAACTCTTTATAAAATTAAATCTAATATCTAACTATTTGTGTATCTGCTCCTTAGCATCGCAAGCATGCATTCATCATTTGATTACGAAAAGTTGGTTAGCGAACTTCGGCCTTTAACTGTGCTGCAAAAACGGAATCGGCAAGAGCTGGTGCCACATCTTCGGCAGAACTGATGATGCTTTTGAGACTAATATACTGACTGTGTGGTTTCACTAAATACTTTTGAGGATATTTCTGACCATTACCGTTGATCTTCAGATTCAAAATTTACCTTTTATCTTTAACATAATTTTTTCCGAATTTATGGGACTTACAAGTAGCTGAGCAATTAGAAGCTTTCCATTTCAAGAAGTTTTACCCAGCGATGCACGATTAGCACCAGGTGCTAATCGCGCATCGAAAACTACCTCTGTTTCTTAGTCTGGGCTTCCTTGGTGCGATTTTCTCCTCTTGCGTGCTTTCTTGTAGAAAATGTAAAGTTGAAATTTTGTGAAAATAATGATTTCGAGAGCTCTTGACCCTGAATCTTAAATTGTCTGTTTTTTATGTCAGCTCTATCTAGTACCCATTTAACCATGTCTGTATAGCGGATAATTTTAGGCGTTGTCGCTAGCTGGTATAGGAACAAACAATCTAAGTCTACAGCTAATGCTTCAAAACAATTCTATGAGCTTGTACTAGTCGTAACCCCCATTACCTTGGGATTCTCTTTCTCAAGTAGTTTATACATGCCTTTCCAAGTGGAAATACTCACGTCTCTGTTTCATGCGGTGTCTGTGTACAAAGGTGCCATTTCTTTAACTTCAGAAATTAGAGCCATGCCTTTCTTCTCCATAGTTTCCTGTATACTGCTTCGTATAATTATTTGTTTTTTTTTCCTATAGTTTACAAGTGAGGTGAGAGTAATAATAAGGAATAATGACAGGAAAGCTTTAAAATGCCAAAGACATGCAAAAGTGTATCACCTTACGTGAACTGGTTTCTGGATAAACACAAAACCGTATTTCATTAACAACTGGCAGCTACCTCATTAATTAGCATTAAAGCGCATAACCAGGTCTCATTTTATGAAACAATTTTCGAAGAATGAGCTGAGAGATTTTGTGATGGAGTAATTCTATGATTTGCTTTGCAATATCGCAGATCATTGTATCGCATTATCACAAGATCGCAATATCGCAATATCGCACCATCATTCTTTTGTAAGGTCGTTTTGTCTCTCTATCGCGATATCACGATATCGCAATATCGCATTGTTGCAACTTCGCGTAATCGCAGTATGTGCTTATTTCATGTTAATGTATTTCTTGCGATGTGTGATTTTGCAATATGCATCATCGCATATCAGCTTTTTTGCAGTTTTCCAGCAGAAGTGAGTTTGAAGGCATGCGATGTGATATTTGTTTTTCATTATGTAATCTTGCATCGCAATCTCACATACTTAGAGTTTGGCTTGTAAGAAGGCATCCTGTTATCCTTTTTGCGATGCGATATTCCTTAAGGAGTGACTTTATCTTTCCTCACCATGAAACTTAAGCTTTTTTAGATTTTGCAAAGGTATTTTCCTAAGTTTATGATGGTGAGGTTTATTAAAAAGGAAATGTTAGCACTAATTCATTTTAAAAAAATTTCACTAAGGGTCCCCACTTATTTAGTATTAGTAATAACACTAAATAAGAAGGGGGGTTGTTGGTGGCCATAACAGAACCTGAGTCTGATATTTCTGAGCCTGAAATGAATACATCTACTACAACACATATTCTAGATCATCCACTTTCACTGTGTGTGAAACTTATCATTGCTAATAGTCTCCCTCTTGTTCTTATTTCCATTGAAGAAGTTGTTTCAGATGAAGAGGAAGAACCTATAGTTTCTACCATTGAGCCTGTAGATATCTCAGAACTTTTGTTTCGATCTCTTCACCTTGACCCTTGGTGTTTTACACCCTTGAACTTTTTAGGACAAGCGATTCCACATTACATGACTCCTTATTCTACCATACTAGGTTTTGATCAGTCCACAATAATTTCTAGAATTGTTGTGTCAGATACATCCATGTATTCCACTTCTCCAGAGTCCAAATTTTATGGTGGTTTTTTACCACCTGGATACCATTCTCATGCAGGAGCTTATTCAATAGATTCTTCCTTGAACTCAAACATGTCAATTGGTGTAATTAATCCCACGACTGAAGGTTTAGCATCTGAAAAGGTCATTAATATGATTTCTGGAAATGTTGTTAATCCTCAAGCTAACCCAACAAGTAGTTATTATCTACCAGGGGGTAATCTTCATATCCTCCACCTGGAGGATAGCCTTTTGGTGGACCTTACCCTGTAGCTGGGGGGAAAAACCTCGTCGGAAACTACTTTAATTATGTTCAAATGCCTCAAACCATTTTTTGTAAGGTTTTTATGCCTCAACCCGCCATTGGAATGCCTTACCCTAGATTGAATACAATCTAGAACCCTTCTCAACAGTAAATTCTAGTTTCTTCTTAAGTGCCTTTGTATCAACATGGACAACCTCTTGGACAACATAAAGAGCAAATTACTCTTCAAGGCATGCCTTTTCAAGTCTGACCAACCATCTAGGCTAACCCATTGACACCTGCCCAACAATTGATTTGGCAACCCACCCCGATTACTCATCAAATTGTGGGGCAATGTGCTATGCCAACGACTATTCAAAACCCAAGTTCAGGTTTGCCTCAATCTCCCATTCTAGGAGTATCACAAATAATTATGCCGCTTACATCACAGGTTACTATGCAACCACTTTTTTAGTCTTTACCTCATGCATCTGGTGTTCAATCCATTCCTACGATTCCATCGGCACCTCAAATACTTGTTGTTCAACATAGCATCCCATATATGAAAGTACATTTTCAAGGGTTACCTTCCCAAGGTTTACCCCAGAATCATTTTTTTCAAGGTACATCTTTCAAACTCAATTTCTCCAAGGTCACCCTTGCAAAGTCAACCCTTTCAAGGACATTTTCTTCAAGGTCAAATGGGTCAGAGTCTCCCCTGCTAGAATCAATCGTACCCAGGTCATATGTTTCAACAACCTATTCAACCACAATATGATATGGTTCATATTGGATACCGAGGATGTATGTAGATTCCAACTACTCACGCTATCCCAGGATATCCTAGATATCCTCCTCTTAGTACGGGACTCACCCCTCGGGGTTATCAATATCCATCGTAGGACCCTAATCGCTAGTTGTGCTTCATCACAACTTTGGATATGCTTGAGCTCTGTGGTTAACTAATGACCACTTCTTTATCTACCCTATTAGCTGACTATTCCTACTAAGTTTCCCAGTGATATTCCTAAGTTCAAAGGTAAGATCCATCCAACTGTGTCATGACCTACCATATTTGGTGCACATCCAGCTCATTAAATGATGATTCTATTGGATTGTGATTTTTTTAATGAACCTTAATTGGTTCGGTAGCCAAATGGTATGTAGAATTGTCACATGCTTCCTTCAACACATTTAATTCCCTTACTAGAGGATTTTGACCCATTTAAGGTTATGCATTCGATATGACAATGGAACTAAACTTTTGACTTATTTGAAGCAGTCAACGTTAACCCATATCTCAGATCACATTCACGAATGGATATGAAGATGTCACATAGTTAAATATTACATTCTAGACCAGATTTTGGCCAAATGGTTCATAAAGATGCTTTTACCAGTAATAACTGAAGATGTGGCCAAAGGTAGTGTTGTAACTGAAGAGCAGATAATTTCTCGCGCTCAATGTATCTATCTTGTTTATACTCAGTTTGGTTCTTTGTATGAAAAGATACTAGATTTACCACGACCTACTCCAAGTAATCCACCTCTTGTAGGATCACATGCTACAAATGGCATGATTGGTTTTGTGAGCCAAAAATCTAAGAACAAAAAGACAAATTCCAAGAATGTTTAGGTTTCGTCTCTATCTGATTCATCTGATGAATATCCTTCTCCCAGAATTACTTCCAAAATCAGTGTCGTAGATTCATCTACTGGAAAGGGTAAGTCATCCAGAAACAAGAAAAAGAGAAAAGGAAAAAATGAAAATCACAACCACTCTAAGGATAAATCAACCAAGAATGAACCATATGATGAAAACAGGAAACCTCAGTATCCTTACTTAATTTGTGAGGAAAATCATTACACTAAGGAGTGCCCTCATTGGGCCAAAGTTTTCAAATTCGTCAAAAGTTCACCCACACCTTCTATTTTAAAGGATCCTCTTCCTCCTCAAGGAAATAAAATGGTATCTCTCGAGCAATCCTCCTCATCCCCATTGACAGATATCATGATGATGTCATACAGAGTTATGGTAGCAATGAGAACGAAAGGTTATGTGTCAAAGGGTCCTCTTGAAAATGGAGAAGACTCTAGCTCACCTGGTCAGACTTCCACGTCTACTCCTCCTTCTTTTGAAACATTACATATTGAAAAACCAAATCCTAATATGATAATTTGTCTGCCCCATAAGGGAATGCTTCGTAAGTCAGCCTTTAATCCTCATGTGAGAGCCACCCAAAATTATAACATCAACAAACTTCTCGCTACATCACCGTCGGCCATGTCTGCTCTTGAAGGGCTACAAAATTGTCTAGCACAAAGGAAATTATTATTATCAACCAGAGGAGTTGTAGATCCTCAAGACACCCATTTTATTGTTTTTGATCTCGAGAATCATGTCCCATGTCTAACACCTCAATTGGATTTTCAGATACCAGTTCACATCAAAATGCAGTGAGTTTTTTGAACAGTGATTGTTGAAGGAGTGTTGACATGTATTATGTCAATTTCCTATTGGAAAACCTTGGGTTCTTCAACAATCAATCAATGTCCCACAACTCTGAAAGCGTTCCATGGAATATTTTTTCATCTGTATGGACTTTTAAATGATTTTCCAATGGAGTTAGAGGGAAGACCAGTTGCAATAGACGTTGAGGTTGTTGATGCTCAACTGTCCTATAACCTTTTGCTTGGTCGCAGCTGGACTTATGCCATGGAAGTAGTAGTCTCATCGTATATTATGATGATTATGCTTCTTCACAAAGGAACAAATGTGAAAGTGGATCAATTTTCCTACTATACCTCTGACCCTAATTCCACCAACAGTATCCCATTTGTTGGAAACTCCACCACTCCATATGAATAAGTTGGTCTTGGCCTACTCAAAGACTCATCTTTGATGGAAACTTCCAAGTTCCCTCCACCCATTACATCAAGTACATTCAAAATCAGAGATCTGTGGAAAATAACGTCAGAATAAAAAATGATCTTATATGGTGACGAAATGCCTCGTAGTCCTTTTGAGTTAGCATATGAGGCCATTAAGTCTTTTTCCAACCCATCAACATCTGATGGTGATCAAATGAGTATAATCATTGATAAATATTCTCATTTGTCATGCTTGGAACCAATCTCCAGGACTAATCCTTTTAACACAGATTTTTTAACTAATGAAGGGATTATGGAAGTTATGACCTTGGATGAAATGCCATGGAATGATAATCATCATTGTTCAACTTTCTTACCATTCTTTGACAAAACCGAGAATAATTTGTCATCACTATTTTCATCTTGGACCCTTAACGATCCTCAAAATCCAATATCTACGCTTTCTTCCAGTTCTGAATAGAATTTAGGGAACATATTCGCAACGATACCTATCGATATCTCAGTGAAAACTGGAATAATTGAAAATATTCATATAGGAGCCTCTTGTTTGTTAGAAGATATTTTAACGTACAAAGCCCTATTCCATGAATTTCATGACATTTTTGCCTAATCCTAAGAAGAGATGTCAAGAATTGACCCTAGCATTATTGTACATGAAATAAAGATTTATCAGAACGCTAAGCTAGTTAGACAATGATTACGTTTGATATATCTGAAAAATCCTTTGCTATCAAAACTGAGGTTGAGAAACTACTTAAAGTAGTATTCATTTACCTTGTTCCTTTGATCGATTAGGTATCCAATGCTGTTCCCGTTAATAAAAAGAAAGGAACTATTCGTGTGTGCGTCGATTACCAAGATACCAACAAAGTTTGTCCCAGGGACAATTATCTAACTCTGTATCTCGACCAAAATTTTAATGATTTTGTCAAGAATAAATTTTTTTCCTTCATGGATGGGTTTTCTCACTACAATTAGATAAACATACTCCCTTCCGATCAGTATAAAACCACATTTATATTCCCATGGGGAAATTTCTCTTATCGCAAAATCCCATTTGGCGTAAAACATGCTGGCACGACTTTTCAATGAGCAATGTCTTATGCATTCCATGATATCAAGCATATTGTTCAGCCTTATTTATATTACCTACTGGCTCATTCCATAAAATTACATGATTACCCATTGCACTTAAAAGAATTTTTCATTAGCTTTAAGCATTACAATATTTGCTTGACTCCACACAAATATGTTTTTTGTGTGAAATCTGGTCGGCTTCTAGGTTTCATCATTTCAAGGGAAGGCTTTCGTGTCAATCCCCTAAAGGTAGAGGAAATTTTGAATTTTCCTTCTCCTTTTAGCCTTACTCAACTCCAAATATTCTAAGGGAAGGAAGACATTTCGCATAGATTCATCGACAATTATGCTGAACTAACACATCGTTTTACTGGACTGTTGAAAAAGGGTATTCTATTTTTCTTGGATGAGCTTGTTGATAAAGCTTTCGATGCATTAAATCATGCACTGACTAATTCACCCTTATTGCATCAACCTAATTATAATTGATACTACTTTATGTACTTAGTTGCATCTTATGCCACCATTGGCATGGTGTTAGTCCAAGAGGATGATTCTAGCAACGAAAATGTGGTTCACTATTTGAGTAGGAGTCTCACTAAAACTGATATTAAATACACACATGTGGAGAAGCTAACCTTGGTAGCTATGCAAGTTGTTCAATGATTCAGTCACTATATACATATCCAAAAACTGACTATAATTTTATATTGCAACCCTATGATGTACATTCTCACGAAACAATTGTTAGGGGGAAAATACTCAAAGTGGATAGTCATTCTACAGGAGTTTGATTTGGAATTTGAAAAATCCAAATCAAACAAATCCTTGATTTTCATTGAAATATTGTGTGACTTTCCCCATACTGATGTAGAAAATGGAGCAGAAGATTTTTTTGCTAACAAATCTCTCTTTCCTATTAGTACCTTAGATCCATGGCATGGAGACATCATCACATATCTCCAAACACAACATTTTAGGCTCGAGTTATCCAAAATTGATCGTCGGTGAATTCGATACCAATCGCAACAATACAATATTATTGGTGACACTCTGTATCGTCGTGGTGCCAATTCTATATTCCAATGTTGTTTAACTTTTCAAGAAGCCAATTTTTTTTTAAATGATTGCGACTTTGGAGCTTGTGGCAGTCACATGTATAGGCATGATACTATTGAAAATATATTACGTGGTGGCTATTTTTGGCCATAAATGTTCAAATACCGCATCACTACAGTTTGAAAATGCCATAATTTCCAAATTTATGATTGCAAAATGTGAGCACCTCCCGCTCCTCTTCATCCAATCATAGCTGTCAGTCCTTTTTTCCAAATGGGGCATTGAATTCGTCACTTTTAACCCTCACTTAGCTAGGGGGCATGGACATATCATTGTTGCAGTTGATTACTTTACACAATAAGTCGAGGCAATGCATCATATAGAGATGAAGGCGAAATTGCACCTATTTTCATTTTCAATCATGTGATTTCTCAATTTGACATCCCAAACGATATTGTCACAGACCACGGTAGTCATTTTCATAACTTTATGATGGTTGAAATATCCACACAACTCAACCTGTGCCATGATAGCTCTACTCCATATTATCCACAAGCTAATGGTTAGGTTGAAGCTATCAGTAAAGTTTTAACCAATATGATTAAATGGATAGTTGGTATGCATAAAGGAAACTAGCACTTGATGCTCTTTTCAGCACTATGGGCTTATCGCACTACTATAAAAACATCAATTGGTTTTACCTCTTTTCAACTTGTTTATGGTTTGGAATTCGTATTACCTATTAAATCTCAAATTACATTTCTTAAATTATCTATCGAATTGTTACCTGCTACCACTGTAGATGACGAACGCTTTGTACATTTAGATCATTTAGATGAAAATCACTGTAATTTTATACTAGCTAGCGAATCTCAACAAAAACTTATCAAACCCCAATATGATCAAAACATTAATCCTCATACATATTGAAAAGGTGACCTAGTCTTGGTCTATGATCAATCTCATGACAAGCTAGGTGCAGGGAAATTCTAGCCCATGTGGCATGGCCCTTACTTCATAAACGCATATTATCTAAATGTGCCTATGAGTTGGTTGATTATGATGGTGTTCCTTTGCAAAAGCCTAGAAATGGTGTTTACCTAAAGAAATATTTTGCATCAAATTTTGGTGAAGATTTGTACATTATTTACCATTTTAAGGCATGTGTGAGAGTTAGTGTTTTTTACATTTTTTACTACTTCTCCTGCTTATCTTGTTTTTACACTTGATTTACAGATGTTGACATTTTCTCCGACTTACATTGGCTTTGTTGATGGTGCTAGTTGTAGTACTTAGAATTTATCTTCCACATCCTGGGTTATCTATTCAATCAGTGACAAGCTAGTCTCTATACATGGAATATGTCTCGGTCAAACAACGAAGAATATAGCGGAATATAATATAGTCATTGAGCTATTAGATGATTCCATTGCATTTGGTATCCAATGTTTGATACTTAGGTTAGATTTGAAACTCATAGTATTACATTTAAATGGTGTATATGCAGTAAGGAGTCCAACCATGTTAAGGTTGTTTTTATGAGTATGTCTCTTGGAAAGGCAATTTTTCAATTATATCAAATATCAACACATTTCAAGCTATTTAGACACATTGATAGATGCATTGGCGAATCATGTGTTAAATAGACATTTGCAACATTTGTAAATTAAAAGAATATTGATTCATACATTGATCGATATAAACAAAGATAAAAGGAGTAGATTTTTCACTAAAATAGAGTTTGGATGTGTCTACAAAATATGTCATCCAAGGACATAAGGCTCTGTGACCTTTTATTTTCTGAATCTGCTGAAACCAAAAAGTGAAAATTTGTTCCTAAAAAATAAAATAGTTAGGCATGATGATGCTCATGATAACACACTATAACACGAGCAACTCGATACGGCAAGCATATGAGAGGCACTAAAACCCCAACTACTTGCCTTTGATAGGTGTGTGGAATGTTATCAACTATAGTCTCCGGGAAGTTGGCAGTCAACGTCTCAAGGTTGTGCTCCAACTCTATCAGGATGTCATCTTCCTCTGGGTTCATTGCCGCAGCTACTATAGGCTATTAGCCTTGTCGATCGTATTGTCTGATCCTACCTGGTCGTGTTGGAACCACATCTGCACATGCATTTCATATAACTAGCCTCTCAAGACAAAAACACTTAAAAATTGAAAAAATTGAAAAAATGTCAAAATGAGAAAATTCTTACCTAGATCACCCAACTGAGCTTTGGTTGGAAGTGAGATATCAAGACCAAAAAATTTTAGTTTACCATTCTTGCACCTAGTCAACTGGTCCTTCATGTTTACCACTATTTCCTCGCACCAGTTTTATACTATGGGTTCCCATCATTCCACGATCGTCTGCATCTATGCCCATATGACTAGATGAAGGGAAACAATGCCGCACAGTTTTCAAATAGTGAAAGAAATGGTCCTCAAGTGTAAAAGTTTGATGGACTGAATGTCAATCCATCCATATTTGGGTGGTGCACCCCTAAAAAATCACTGTAGATATCCATCGGTAGTATCTCCCCCTGCTCTCGATCCAAATAGTGAAAGATCAACTCCATGATGAGACAACCCACTCAGAAAATAGATGTCATTAGCATCAATGGTGAGGCGATGCTCAACAATCAAAAAGCATTATTCCTAGATATTCTAGGTCCTCACCAACCACGTCATTAGATCTATCTGGGCTTTCATCCCACGGACAAGCCAATATTTTACGAAGCCACAAGTCTTGAGAGCCTGCAAAGTGGCCGAATCCGCCAAAGTATCCAAATCATTGGCTTCATGCTCTCTTTCCCTCCACTACATTTTCGAGCAATCAAATGACCTAGAATGACCATTTAAAAGAAGTTAGAAGCATTTTTGAACATCATTTCATGTTTTTTGGGGTTAAAAACTTGTTTTAAAAAAATTCTTTGACACCTGCGTGACCACCCTTTTATGGACAGGGTGCAGCTGTGTGGAATTTTCCAACAGAATTCCACTCAGGTTGATATTTTTCGTATGGAAAATTTTATCAGCCTGCACTTGTCAAATTGAATGAAACCTGCATAGGGATGATGGCACATTTTTGAAGAAATATTTGTCCCGGAAAACCAAATAAATGCTTAAAATGAGAAAATAAATAGATACAAGTCTAAGTTGTGGAGAGATCTTCTACCTGGAGGAAACAGTGTGTGATTTGGCCCATTGATTGGTTCAGAATCAATCCTCGAAGTCCGGCGGTAGAAACTCCTCTCTCTACTCTGAACTGGTGAAAATGAAAATGGTAAAAATAAAATTACTTTTTCCCACTTTTATAAGTTTTTTAAGCTTAAAAATATAACCTTTTCTGTTTTTAATCTTTTTGAGAGGGAAAACACCCTTTTGAGTAGTTATAATGGGTTATTGAGTTTAAATGTGTAGGATCATTTACAGAGTAAAGATAAATCATTTTCGACATTTTAGCAGACGCTTATTGCTTTTTATGCTCTTAAAAAATTACGAAAAGTGAAGATCATGGAGTCTTATTTTAAGCCCTTTTCAGACTCTTTCAAAAATGAAAAGATTACTAGGTACTTTCTTGCTCAAACTCATAAAATTAAATGAACAATTGTCCCCTCAGTATAAGTTTACCCCTTTTACGGACTGAGTGAGGACCATTTACAAAAACGATATACATTGATCAAACATTGTCAACAGAGTTCTATCATGTATTATTTTATCCTTTTTCGAACCTGGGAATCTAATTATGTTTTTCTTCTGACTCTCTAAAAATGAAAAAATTCGAGCTTTACTTTCTCTAGGCTCATTAAAAATTTATAGTTAAAGAGTTGAATGAGTTTTCTTTTTGTGTCTTTTTGAAACTTTTAAAAGAAAATGACATCGAGTAACCCCTTTATTGGAGCCATAAAAAATTAAACAGTATAGGACTCGTTAAGGATGACGAGACCGAACTATTCCTTCTTAAGGCTTGTTAGAAATGCCTCGATGGACTCATTCGAAGGATGACCTTACAATCCAAGCATATGTTATCCTCCTTAAGATTGTAAAAAATAAATAGTTACTTGCTAGTAATGGTAGGGGAAAATTGGGGAAGGTATCCATTTTACATCATCAGTTAAAAGGTAACATGTTTCTCTTGAACATGACACTTCAACACATTCATGTCAGGGTTGGGAAATCCATTTTCCTTACAGTTAATCAAACCTCATTGAAAATCTTCATGGTTTTGGTTATTATCATTGAGTCAAATGTTGCCAAATCATTATATTGTCATTATGTGTTCAAGATAAGTTCAACCTTGGTTCAAATCACTTTGCAAAATCATTTCCTTCATTCGTGTCAGCCATCATTGAGTCAGTGCTAGAAACTATTTTCAAAACTTGATATCATGTTTCGTGTCATGCGCTTTCCTATGACGGATTTCTTCCTATCGACTTCAACTCATTATCTTTGAATTTAATTTAGAAATCTTCAATACCTTGAAGCCTGCATGCCTTAATGGCAGGTTTTTCACTTTTGACGACAAGTTCTCACCATTAGCCTTCAATCGAACGATTCTATGAGTGTTCGACTTCAGATCACATATTCAAACTTCATAGATTGTAATGGAAGTACCTTGAGAAACATTATCATTATTGGTGGTTTCTATCACACTTGTTAATGGTTCACTTCATTAAATGGTAATCAAGTGGTTTCTTCCATGTTCGACTTCGAGGCATTCACTCGCATGGTTAGAATCATACTTTGGATTGAGAGATGGAGATCAAGACCTTGGATCTAGTTTCATCAGTCCAGGTTATGAGGATGTTTTATATTCATGATTATGTAGACATACGGCTAGGTCCATGTTATGTCTACCATCTATATGATCTTACTTTCTCAATGCTTGTTCACTAAGTTCACTTTACTCTAAGTATAGGAATTCCTACCTCACAGATGATTTTTGATATATATTTTGAATTGTGTTCCCTTTGAATTTTCATTGTAGGTTTCTGACGATTGCCTCTAATCCGATCCTTGGAGTTATAAAACGCTTCAATGTTTAAACTTTTCTTTTAGACTTCACAGTTTAGGGGGCAATATGTTACACATCAATTTGTCGTTATGGCACTTGATCAATTTATGAATATTTTTACCATTTGTGAACATGTTGAAACCAACTCCCTTAGATGTTGAGAAACTCAAAATATGTTGAATTACTTGAGAACTTTGGGTCAAATAGCTCTTACACATTGTTAATTTCCACCAATGCCGATTTCTCTAAAGTTTCCTGTGCATGTGCTGAAACTGACTTTGAGAATAGTGCAGAGGTGCACTCTTTCTGCAGCTATAAACCCATGCAAGTGAATTTTAGAAAGTAAAAGTACATTCTAGAAACATATTTGGTCGAATATTTCCCAATTGAATGCTTTCAAGTGATGACTATTCAAACTATAACTCTCATAAGATGCATCTTCATCCCTTTTCTCATGGTAACCTAATCCTTCATTAAAGGAGGTTCCTCTTCTTAGAGATCTAAAACTCCACCCTCTTTGATCTTAAAAAGGACTAGAGGGCTGAGTGATGAAGGAGGTCAGAATTCAGAGAATACAAACTTATGTTGTTGGTTTGAGATTGGAGAGCTTGTCATCTAACGAGGAAATTGAAGGCATTTGGGAGAGACTAGACAGTATCAAGGAAAAGGTTGTAAGGCTCCTTTTATCTTCCTTTTTAACACAAATGAGCACTTTCTCCCATTGATTTTGTCTTTTGCGAATGATGAATAGTTTACAATTTTTTATTATATTCATTAAGGAAAATTCAATCCCTAATTTCCATGACCATTAGGCTAAGTTGTTTGAATTATTATATCACATGTGCTTTTGATCCTCTTGTGGTTTATATTTAAATATCCTATCAAGCATTAAATAGCTACATCAAACCACAATAAGGGATCTTCGTCAAGCATTTCATGAAGCCGGTAAGAGGTTTATCCATTAGCTATATTGCTTATAATTCGAACAAGTTCAACTTAGGGAAAGAGTCAGTTCATTTGTCATGATTGTTTCTAGTTTCCATTAGGATCTAGGGAGATTTCTCTTGTCCATAGTAGGGATTTCCCGGTGTATCAGTCCCATGTCTTCATCCCAGGCTTCTGGTTCTTCGCCCTTTCTAACCAATGGAAATGCCTTTTGGTGTCCCTTTGGATTTTGTCGGCATCACATCTCACTACAAGCCAAGAATGTGGTTATGAAACCACTGTGAGATACCCAAGGCATAAAAAATAATTAAATACACTATCACTTAAAAATAAATAAAACACCACTAGGTATTAGGTCAAACAATAAAGAGAAACACTATTAATCATATTAGTGTGGCCATATTTACCAGGAAAAAGAAACCAATTTGTAAACACGTGAACTAAGTTAAATAGAATAGGGGAACTCTGCAAAATTTATTAAATGAATGAGGAATTACAATTTCATTCTTCCATAAGTCAAGAGATGAAGACTAATAAAGATGCACTATGACTTGGCTCCTTCAAGGAACCTACTTGATGCCTAAAGAGACTCTTCAACTTTTTGCTTCTCCTCCTCGATACCTAGAGTGATGTCTTATGACCTACTTCTCATATGTGTTCATATCTATATAGCTTCATGACTATATAATCAATGTATGTCCTTTCGACCTTTGAAACCCAACATTATGTATGAATGGCCCTCGACCCTATGCTTATATTGTCGTAGTTTTATGGCCTTTTAACCCTTGAATCTTGCGCTATAGATTTATGGCCCCACGAATCTATATTCTCATGTGATAGATGTGTGTGGCCTTGTTATATACATATTTGGGCACATCAACCCCAAAGTTATATGTTGATGTATTAGGGCTCATCAACCCCTGAAAGAGTTGTTTCATACCCTAATGGAACATAGTCATCTAAAGAAATCATTCCCCAACTGTTCCATCTAAGAAACCATCCAGAAACTGCCTAAATTGAACCATACTGACTGCTCCATTGGCAAAGTGTGATGCATACTAAGTGGTACACTAATAAGGTGCAATGCATACTATTTAGGCCTTCTATAGGGTGCGATGGGTGAGGATGGACAAATGTCTGGGACATTTGTCAGTTGATTGTTCATGAAATCTTCCAGAACTTTCCCCTATGCCACTTGCCTCTATGAATTCGCCAAAGGATGAATAAGGGATCTAAGAAATCTCCAATCCCTTCTCTTGTGGAACCCATTGTAACAAGTGGAATGAAACTAATTAAACCCCATGGATGACTCACACCCTTGCAGACATCTATAAATGGATCCCTCATCTAAGAGATCTAGAGGCTAGAATATTATGAATTGCAAGGAAGTGCTGATATTTTGTAATTAAGGAAAGAGCATTGTATTGTTGGAGTGGTCTTGCTATTTCATGAGGTGAAGAAGGATTGAAGCTAGGAGGATGATGCTGGATTAGACAACTAGGTTGTAATTCTCCCTTCTATTAATAAAGTTATTCAAGTTTTCTTCCATATGATTGTGCAATTGTGAATGTTATCATTTGTGAATGCTATCATTTGTTCATTATATATCTGATTCTGTAATGTTTATGTTGTAATAGATCACAATGCTTTGACGATTCTTTGTTGTTGTACTTGTGCAGGTACTCTCCAAGTGTGTTAAGTATGGGGAGGAGTTGTAGGCTTTATCAAAGGGGAGAGAGATCAAACAAGGGATTAAGGGGAAGTTCTAGGTTGGTTCCATTACCTTTCTCTTATCTGTTACACATAGAAGAAATCGTTGAATTTCTTTAAACCATTGTTTCTAGGGTAGCTGCCAAACCTAGAGGGCTAGCATTCTTTAGGAATACTAGTTTTCTCATAAACAAATTGGTGACTCCACTGGGGACTGAACCAATGTTTGTTTGTTGTTATTGTTTGTTCTGTAAACCATAGAGAAAGTCTGAAGTTAGCCAGGTAGCCTTCGAACTGCTCTTGCTCTACAATTGCATAGTAGATGAATGTTTCTTCAGTCAATATCTGGTTTAGTTTATGAATTAAATTCTTGACTTGCAAGCACATCTAGATGCCCTTTTGGTAGCTCAATAACCTCCCAAGATATTTCTTCATACTTTTCTCTTTATTGTTCATCAAAACCCAATTTAAATCATTAAAAATAGCTACACATCTGAGCCAAAACCCTTTTTAGTTGCGCTCCATGGACCATCGCACTGTCTTCCACTCTATCTTAGTATGCATTGCACCTCCCAAGTGTAGTAAGTGCGATGCATATTTGTTTCTGTAAAGCCCAGGTGTGATGACTGAATGAACTCTTTTTCCATTCTAGAAAATTGAGGGTTTTTGGCCTTGTTTTCAGTTTTGTTTAGTTGTTTTGCTGCATATGAACAATACCTCTTTACTGAAACTTACTTGCATCACTTAGATCAGCCTCAATTACATTAGGATTAGTGAGTGTTTTTGTGTACTTGTTCATCATTTACAATCCTTTGTTGAAACATTGTTTACATTGATTTGTCACTTTCATACAAAAAGTGTCGTAATTGTCGTTTTGTGTCAAAAAGAGAAGTGTCGTGAATTCTTCCTTCCCTTGATAATCGATTGAACTTTTCTTCCTATATTTGGTTTGATTTTTTTCTATTCGAAGTGTTGAAAGAATTTTTATTCAAAATTGAAAAGTGTCATTGAATCTTCCTTTCTCTTTTGAAGAAGAAATTATCAAAAATGTTATTTTGAGTAAGATATTTCAAATCTTTGCTGCATTTAGTTTTCCTTTTTGGAATTTTTCACATTAAGGAGAACGAAAAGAAATACATGCATTTTCATTTAGAATTTTTTTTGGTTTGTGTGCAAAAATATGATTTACGGAACTGCACTAGTGTGTGCTCTTTGCTCTTTGTTTAAAAGCACTGTAATTTTCTTTCCCTAGTAGCTAGGATTTTCATTGCTCAAAATAAACAAAGATTGTTTATCATTGTAGATTGCATCTTAGGCATTTCAGATTATCATCATGCAGTGAACCATTGAAAGGAAAACTCTAAACAAGATAAACTTTAAAATAAATTTCAATGAATCTAACAATGATTTGGAACTTAATGCAACATATCTAGAGGTCTAGGCTAGAGATGCATTTCGGCATCATTAAAACTAATGGCTATCGTTTTTTGGGTGATTCCTCCTCCTTGATACGACAAGTGATAGCATGGACTTGTACTCCCTGTACCGTCACGTATATATTGGGAGACAACAATAGGCTTATATCCTCTATCGATAGGAAACTGAGTTTGCCACTTTATTAATCACAATGCACTGAACACAACATTTGGGAAGATTGACTGTCGTACATAAGTCCTTGGTAATTTATTTTTAATCTATCACCAAGGTGTATATTGTAGTTTTGTGATTGGTTTGGTAATCCCTTTGTCTATATTTTCCAGAGTAGTCACTTTCGTTCCTTTTTTACTCCTTAAAAGAAAAGGTCCATCTGAGCACTTGTCCTTTCAAGCTCATTAAAAATCGAAGGAGACTAGAGTCATCTTTAGCTTTTTCTCGACTCTTAAAAATTGAAAAATCAAAGTTGTGTCCAAAGTGTGATTAAAATTAATTGACTGCAAATAACATCCCTATTCCTTAGTTGATCTTAGGTTGAGACATATTACAACAAATCCGGATTCCACTGATCAAGGAATCCATTTTTATGGGAATCCTAGTCCTTTTACTCCTTTCGGAAATATTGGTGTTCCTTATATGGCTACATTATCCCTTCCGGGACTTACCATTGGCCTGCCAATATGGCTGTTTTCAACCTCCTCGATTGAAAATGTTGAGACACCTCTGAAATCGAGTACACCTCCAACTGGACAAAATCAACCTCTAGTTGATCCTAAAGTTGACCCTTTACCTTCTTCCTCGTTTGTTTCTTCCTCCCCTTCTTCCTCTTCACTTGGTGAAAGTATTGCTACTAGAAACTAGGTGGCTAAGAAGAATAAGAAAGGGAAGAAGAAGAAGAGGAAGCCAATTCAGCAAGGGGGAAACTAGGTGACTATTGCTCTGAATGAAACATCTAATGAAAATCCATTCGTTAAGCTTAACAAAGTCAAATATCCATGCATAATTTGTGCAAGAGACAATTTTCATTGAAATTATCCTTATTTTCCTTAGATCTTGAAAGAATGGTCCTCCCGTTCACACCATCCTGTGTCATCAACCTCTAGATATCTTGTTGGTAACACACCATCAACTAGTGATAGTAACGTTCATGGAAAGAAGGTAAAGGCCAGGATTCCATGTAGGTTATGTGAAGGCAATCATCCTTTCACCTTTGTCCCTTTTTGGATGAAGCCAAAAGAGTGTTAGATAACCATCCTGCTTCATTGCAGCGACTTCCATCTGGTTACAGGAAACTCTCCCTAAATCCTTCACTAGTTTATAAACTAACTAACCAAAATCAACCATCAGTTGAAACCACTCACTCTGAAAGTGAATCCTATGAGTCTATACCCAATCCAAATCAACAGATCGAGGTAACGGTTGACTTGATTTCACCTTCAGCTAATCGTACTTTTCCCGAAGAGAGTGAAAATGATACCACTCAAGTTCTTTTTGTTACTTCGGATTCTAACGAGCTTAGGGGCAATACACCCATTCCATCAAACCAAGAGGAAAATCCTCTAGTCCTAGTAACTCAATGGGTTAATTCTCCCGTTTCTACGGTACCCCCTTCAAGTAGTCTAGTCACTTCCTTTGACTGGAATAAACTAGCATGATCCCGCCTTCCTTCTTATGTGCCTTTCCAGATCATAGTACAAGTTTGTAAAATGATTATATCTGGAATTATTATAGATGAAGGTGCAACAGTGAGTATCCTTTCCTCAACTACTTGGCAAGCACTCAGTTCACCACCACTTGTGCCTATTACACAAAATCTGTTGGGCTTTAACAAAGGAACCAGTCAACTGTCAAGGATCCTTCCTCAGTTACCTATCACTTTGGGAGGAAAAATTGTTTATCTGAATGTGATGGTAGTCCCAGGACCTTTAGATTACAATTTACTTCTTGGGTGTGACTATGTTTATCACATGGGAGCTATTGTTTCAACAATCTTTCGAGTGATTTATTTCCCGCATGAAGGCAGGATTGTCACCGTTGACCAACTTTCATTTCGTGGTCCAAATATAGCTCCTAGTCAACCATCATCCCTAAATGGTCCATTTATACCAATGGTATCCTCCTCACCATGGGTTAATTATGTGGCAACCTGTTCCATACCTACATCGACTGACAATCAATTCAGTGATGTTGTACATTATGTACTGGGGGCATTGGAACCATATCTCTCCTTCATGACCTCTTATGGGTTGTGATCAAAGGTCAAGGATAGTTCTTGTCTTGTGTCAACCTCATTAAAAAATGAAACCAAGGGTCTCTGAGGATATTTCATTGTCTTGTGTCAACCTCATTAAAAAAATGAAACAAGGAATCTGAGCAAATTTCCTTGTCTTGTGTCAAGCTCATTAAAAAATGAAACAAGGATCCCTGGAGAAAAGTTCCAAGTCGAGTCTTTGATTAGATCTCGTAAAATCCCAGCGGAGTCTTTCACTTGATCTCATAAAAGAACCTTCATTCCATCCATCTAATAACCATGAGTAGTCTAGTGAGTGTAATGAAGCTTAGGGGGCATGTACCTAGTTGTAAAGATAGGTTTCCCTGTAGCTTATGTGATTGGTCTATCACACCATTCACCTTTGTCTATCTAAACAAAGCCAAATAGGTGTTGGATAACCATCCTGATTCACCGCAGTGACTTCCATCTCGTTACAAGAGACTCTTCCTTTTGTTATGTTGGGGGCATGCAAACCAATCCAAGCATAGTTTCCCATGGTTCAAGCTTGTCTAAAAATGAACCCATTTTCAAGCATAGTTTTGTCATTTCGAGCTTGTGTAAAAATTAAACTGAACCCAAGAATAGTTTTTTTTGTTTCAAGCTTGTGTAAACATGAAACCGAATCCAAGCATAGTTCCCCATGGTTCAAGCTTGTCAAAAAATGAACCCATTTACAAGTAATTAACCTTCGTGATTGCCATTCTATCCAACTTTTGAACCTTGGTTGTGTATATGCCATCACCACCATCCCTTTGGCCGATCATATGCTTCCACTTGGTTATTTTACCCCTTTTTGAGGAATAGTCGCAATGATTGGTCTTATTAGCCAGCCTCTTCACATAAATCAACATGTTTTGATAAGTTCCAACATCATCGGAACCAGTTGCTACCCTAGACATCACTCATTCCTCAAAATAGAGTCCTCTTTAAACCCTTTTCAAACTCATTAAATATGAATATATTGTCAAGTGTTTGTCTTTTCTAGCTCATTAAGGTATTGGAAATGTCATCCCTCTTGTATTATTTTATCCTTTTTCAGACCTGAGGGATTACTTTACGAAAAAGAACTTGTGGATTTTTCTTTTCGTCCTTTTTCAAACTCTCTAAACATGAAAAGGATCAAGTTATCCTTGTCGTTAAACTTGTTAAAATAATAGCGGAAAACTTGTCCATCTAGACGAGACCGAGTTTCACTGTTGCTAGACTTGTTAAAACATTAAATAGCGATAGGTTTTCTTGAAGGGTGAATTATAGAACAGGCATATGTTATCCTCCTTAAGCTTGACAAGAATAAAGAGGTACTGGTCAGCAATGAATGGGGAAAAAGGGGAAGAAACTTGAAGAATTTATGGTAGCAAGTCGCTCTTGAACATGACACTTTCACTTCATCAACATTATTGAGTTGGGTTGGGTTATTCTGTTCACCGGTCATCTCACCATTGGTCTTTCATACCATCCATCTTTTGGGGTTAACACTACCAATTCATCTCAGTGTCGCCGACATGTTCAAGAGAAGTCATTTAGTTGAGAAATCACTATCGAGTTAATGTCTCATCCACCGCAACACCGCCAACCTTCATTTTTTCATGACTGCCACTCCTGAACCTTGTGTCGTCAGTTTATTTTTCACTTCTAGAAAATCATTTGCTTTGTTTTGTGTCTTAGATGTGGGATATATCAAGGCCCTCCTACAATGAGTCACTTCTTGTTGAAATCAGCTCATTATCCAAGACGTTGACTTAGAAACAACCCTTTCAGTGCTTTGGAGCTTGCATACATCAATGGCAAGTTTCTCACTTCCAGTAATAGGTCGACATCAATGGCCTTCGACCGAAAGATTTTGCATGGTGTTTGACATCGGATCATGTATTCACACCATGTGAATTGTACTATAGTACCTTGAGGGTCATTATCATTATCGGTGATTCCGCTCACATCTATTAACAACTCACATCATTGGCTGGTAATCATGTGATGTCCTTCCATGATTGATTTCAGAACATCTCTTCACATGGATTGACTTGTACATCGATCAAATATTGGACTAGTTTGAAGACCCCGAATCTAGTTTCATCCATCCGAGCTGTGATATATTCAGGAATATAAAAACATCAGATGTACAAAGGCTCTACACAGATGGTCATCCTAACCATGGATGATGACTCTATATCTGAAGATTCACCAGTCTATATCTGCAAACAACTATCTGATCTATGTACACGAAATGAATTTATAAAGCTGAGCATGGGAATGCCTCCCTCAGCTAGATCATGAAAATTATATTATGATGATGTATTGTATTTTAGCTTATGAAGGTCACCTTATAGTTCGAAACTTCAAATGTTCATGATAAAGCATTTCACCCGACATCATATTTACGAATTCATACTTTAGGGGGCAACTGTTATAGACATATTTGGGCACATCAACCCCAAAATTATATGTCCATGTATTAGGGCTCATCAACCCCTAAAAGAGTTGTTTCATACCCTAAAGGAACATAGTCATCTAAATACATCATTCCCCAAAAGTTCCATCTGAGAAACCATCCAGAAACTGCCTAAATTGAACAATACTGACTGCTCCACTGGCAAAGTGCAATGCATACTGAGTGGTACACTGCCAAGGTGCGATGCATACTATTTAGGACTTCTAGAGGGTGCGATGGGCGGGGATGGACAAATGTCTGGGACATTTGTCAGTTGATTCTGTTGGCATTATGACTAAAAGTATTGTCCTTGATGGCAACCCATACAGGTGATAGATCACAGTACTTCAAGGCAGCAACAGAGATTGATGATCAACTATCAAATATTAAAGAAAATAAGGGGTACGCAGGTACACCTTACATAAGGTGCATACACGCAGGTCAGTGTTACATAAAGTGCGTACATACCCGCAGTTATCCCATTCAGGAGGTGCGTACCCCCAGTGCACACATTTCAAGGCAAAGAAAAGCACACGTGGGGTTTCTTATGTTTTACACTTGGTTTTTTAGCCGACGGTTTTGTGTTATTATGGTGTCGGCCCGTGGTATTAATCCATGATTTAAGGAAGAGCTTTACTATATAAAGCAAAGGAGATCATTTGGCTTAAGCATCTTTTTGGTTGAATATCTCATGAGGGCAAGATCTGGTCTAGATCTAAATAAGGTGAATCTACTGATGGACTAAGATCTCTTCGGCGCATGTTCAGATCTGTATATCTGACTGTCTGGGTTCTTTCTGAAGTCTTGAAATCATCTATTCCCGAAGGTACGCACGTACAGTGAGAGAAAAGTGCGTACATACGTTTCAGGTGCGCCCGTGCGCAGGCACAGAAGGATCTCAGGTGCGCCCGTACATAGGCACATAAGGGTCTCAGGTGCGCCGGTACGCAGATACAGAAGGGTTGCAGGTGCGCCCGTACGCAGGCACAGAAGGGTTTCAGGTGTGGAGGACCACAGGCAGTTCAATGGACTCAGAGCGAGGTACGCAGGCTAACAGTTGAGCAGGATGCATATGTAACCAGGCGAGCAGTTGAGCAGGGTGCATACTGTAAGCAGGCAAGCAGTTGAGCAGGGTGAGTAGTGTAAGCAGGCAAGCAGTTGAGCAGGGTGCTTACGTAAGCAGGCGAGCAGTTGAGCAGGTTGCTTACTTCTCTTAAAATCTTTGTTTATCATTGTTGTGTTCTGGGTGTTGAAGTGATGTCTAGTTTCTGGTATTATGATCTTATGACAGCCGTCTGAGAAGTGATTGAGTATATATTTATGTGATCTGATGAACTAGATCTGATTGATGACTCTCATTGTATATGTATTGATCTAGTGATTGGGTGATTCAGAAGGTTGTTTGATTATGAGCTTCAATGTGGGTATTGTATCCAGTATGAAAATTGATGAAACGTGGTACCTGGAGGAAAAAAGATTGTAGGTCAGCACCTACGTACTAGTATCTAAGCTAGTACAAGGGCTAAAGCAAATCTTTGGAGCATTGTAGCAGGTAGTAGCCTGCGTACTAGTAAATGGATCGGCTAGTACAAGAGAAAAGGGGGTTGTAGCTCCCGTACTGGTATAAGGCTGCACCAGTACAAATATTGTAAAAGGATTTTCTTATTAAGAAGAAGATTGAGATGACTTGCAGCAGGTGGTTTTCTCCCGCATTGGGTTTCCACCTTATATCATGGTGTTCATGTGTGTGCCTTATGTGTGATGATCTATTCTATGTTACTGCATCTGTTAACTGATAATATGGTTGATAATGTTCTAATGCACTCATTGAAGATCAATTAACTTAATCATAAGAAGTTGTGGAAATAGCATATATGAATCAGAGTTTGGAAATGAAAAGTTTTATTAATGTGATAATACTGATTCACCCCCCCCCTCTCAGTATTATTTCCAACATTCATAACCATCAGAAGAGTGCTTAGGAATAATGAATAGGCTGGCTGAAACGGCAAGAGAGTCTACAATAGAGTTTTGGTCTCTAGTTTTGATGCTAAAAGAGTAGGTTTGAAAATTTTCTAACATGTCCAACACTAAATTTCTGTATGCTCTCATTCTTGCATCTTTGGTTTGATATGAACCTTCTATTTGTTTGATTACCAACTCAGAATCTCCACAAACAACAATGTTTTTGGCTTTCATCTTTATCAAGGCTTCCAAACCTAAAACTAGAGACTCGTACTCAGCCATATTATTGGTACAGTCAAAGTTTAATTTGTATGAAAGAAACTTACTTTCTTCAGTTGGACTAGTGATCCAAATGCCAGCTCCTGCTCCTTCTTTTCCTGCTGATCCATCAAAGTACAATGTCCAGCAGCCCATGATTTCTTCTTCATCTCCTTGCTGTCCTTCTTGACTCTGATTTTCTGCAGGTTTGTCTTCTAATTCTCTCCCAGCTGATTCATTGAAAAGAATGGCTGAACCAAGGCCAGTATCACATGAGTAAATAGGAAAATTCTGAGGTTTTTCTTTGTTGCTCACCATGTAGGCCATCCTCGTTTCTCGGCACAACCTCCTTTGTTCACCAAACACTGGAATGGTAGCATATGTAAGATCCATCTGCATTGTGCCCTTA
>APFE030640654.1:101829-116152 GCA_000404065.3 Pinus taeda | reverse complement strand
CAAATGTACATAGTAAAGAAACACACTTTACCTAACTCTATACTAGACCAAGTTATACTTAACTATTCATATGTGTCGGAATATCCTAACAATTGAAACTTTGTGTAAGTAAAGTTTGAGGTTACCAAAACTCATTGAGAATGAGATCTTTGATTGCAACAACCCCACTACCTTGATGTTGAGCTCCTATTGCATCAAGACTTTGCATACCTCATTTTTGTGATGTTGTAGAATATTCTAGTAATAATTTAAAAATAAACTGGTTTAATGATTACTAAGTTTCCTAGGTTGTTTTTGGCATATATCCAAAGTTCCCTTGTAGCCAACATATAGTTTTCCATTGTTGTGCATTCCAATTTAAAATGGATTAAATTGCTTTGAAGCTTTAATTCCTATTGAAAAAAGCATACATAGAAACAATAATATGATCTAGTTTGACGACAATCTCTTAATGTATATAAAAACATACATCCCTTTAAAGTGGTATAAGTAAGGTTTAGTTTCTATCCAGATATGAGGTTGAAAGTAAAAATATTATTATTCATCTTTGCTAAGATTTTTAATATAATAATGTGTGTGAATCAACCGTACTAACAAAAAAAAATTATGTAAACACTTTGTAATAATGATAATCTATAATTTATATATATATAAGGGGTCTAAGTCTAATCTAAAGATAATCTTAAAATTAAAATTATATATAAATATATTATATTGTAATCATTTTTAACTCAAATTCTTTTTATTTATAAATTTTATAAATATTTATATACTTATTAACTAAATTAAAATTTTAGAAAATAGATATAAATAACTTAGCATACTATATTTTATTGGATTGAAATGTGAGTGGATGTGTACCTTGATTTGAGTCTATCCATGTCCACGTCAAAAATAATATCTATAGGTGGGTGGAGGACCAAAACTATCATGTCGAATTATAAATGATTATTCAAATTATAGCCCGTGAACCATGATTATTCAAATTATAGCCCGTGAACCAATAAATAAGAAGTTGCCTTAATTGTCTAATTAATGACCCACAACTACTTGTGCGTTACAGTCGTAACGTTACATCGTTTCAATTTTTATTCCTTCCCGTCCTTCAATCTAATATTCATATTTCTGTGTAAATTTTCATACTTTCCAAGTCGGTTTACCCTTCAACATCGGTGCAAAGTGAATATATCATCATTCACTCTAATATCCATATTTCTGTGTAAATTTTCATACTTTCCTAGTCGGTTTACCCATCAACATTGGTGCAAAGTTAATATATCATCATTCAATCTAATATTCATATTTCTGTGTAAATTTTCATACTTTCCTAGTCGGTTTACCCATCAACATTGGTGCAAAGTTAATATATCGAAAATATCGGACTAGCATTATATTAAACCAGAGAACTTAGTTAATTATGTACCTGAGTAAAATTACACAAACATGTAAGTAATTAATTCACTTCACGGAATCATTATTTTTTATTATTATTAGAATGAGTTCAATCTCTTTATTATCCATCTATAATGGGATTATACATTAGGATGGTGAGAGGTTGATCAAGTTTAGTTGTTTTTTGAAAAGTTTATTTTCTCCAAAACCAAGTTTAGATGCTTTTTGAAAAGTTTAATTTCTCAAAAGTGGTTTTTATGCTTAACTTTTGGGACTAAATTTCAACGAACTAATTAGTTTATACTTTATGTGTCACCAAAAACTCATCTTTACTCATGTGGGATTAACAAAAAAGAAATAGAAACCATCAATGCATCTAAATCACATCCCCACTCAGGGATAATTATCTAAGTATCTAGTTGTCTTTTCTATTGAATCTTGGCACATTAATTACACCCTTAGATGTCCCTTTTATTGAATAATGATAAATTCATCTTTCTTTTAATCCAAATCTTTATTTTATGGGCATAAATGAAACATGTTGGTATATTTTTATGGTCTCATTTTCATCAATGGATGAAATTTCAAATATTAACTATCTTGTATCTCTAAATTCATGTTTATCTATTTCACATTTATCTAACATAATTATAAAATTACCATGCAAAATATAACATAGCAAATGACACCTTATAAAACAACCAAATAACAAATAGATGAAATTTCAAATATTAACTATCTTGTATCTCTAAATTCATGTTTATCTATTTCACATTTATCTAACATAATTATAAAATTACCATACAAAATATAACATAGCAAATGACACCTTATAAAACAACCAAATAACAAATTATGTAAACTAGCATAGACATATAGAGTAAGTAGTTGGTAAACATGGATAAGTATTAATACATGATAAGCATCAAAAAATTCCATGATACATACGATATCACTAAGATTTAACCAATCATAAAAATTAACTAAATTATAACTTTATTATAATTATTATTATTATTAAAATAATTTAAACATATATACATTTAAAAAAACATATAACAAGATTCTTAACCATGGAGATTCATTAAGGCCATTGCTTATCAATACCACTTGCCTAAAAAAATGCAATTCATTTCATATCACACTCGTTCTTATACATTTTTCTCTAATTTATGTATTTAATTAAATGGACAAAAAACACATAACCACTTTGGAAATAAATCACAAAAAACATAGAACTACTTTGGAAATAAATCTCATCCTTTGATTTGTGACTACTACTAAAAATATTATAGAATATTCCATAGAAGTTAAGTCCCAACCATCTGCTTCATAATTATGGATAATTAAATTAAAATTATTAAAGCCCTATTCCAAAATAATCAGTGTAAGTATTAAATAACACAATTGATGCAAATGATCAAACTAGTAGTTTTAAGTGCTACTTTTTGGAAAGTGCTGGGGTTTATTTTCTAATGTAATTTGTCTAGAATCTCTTAGGGCTTCATTGAAATCACAAGTTTGACAGGTAAACTCTTCACACATTTTTTTCCCCAAATTAGGGAAAACTCCAAAATATCACACTTTAAGACTACTCCAATTATCAAATAACAAATTATAGAAATGATGCAAATGATCAAAAATATCAACTACATTTCTTAATATAGTTCTATTATCATTCTTTAAAAACACAAAATTATGGATAGTCCAAATTTAAAGATTTGTGAATATTATGGGGGAAAATGATTTGTGAATATTCTTAAGTGCATGCAAGATCTCAACAATTTTTTATTTCATATCATTTTGATTGCTAGTCACATTTATCAACTATTTAATTTATTTATATAAACAATGGAAAATGAAATGTTTTATAATAAAATTATATGCTTTTTAATATTTATATATTTTTTATTTATTCAGTAATAATTTTGCAATAAAAATTATTTTATTTTTAAAAGTGGAAAATTTGCTATAACTCAATTGTCAAATCAATAACAAAAATATATCATTGGCTGCCATTCCCTAATGCAAAACGAATCATCACTGTTATTAAAAAAAAACTACACTACCTATTATTACAAGGTTGTGGTTTGTAAAGTGACACTATTTCACTAGTCTTTGTATTTTAAACCATGAACATGTTTCTTTATGTAAAAAAATGATGAGCTCATCAGAGAGCAGAAACATTTTTAATAACTACTGAGTGTTAAATAATTTTGCAAAATTAAAAATAAAATAAAAATAAAAATACAAACTTATTTATTACTACTTTTTTATAAGCGATTTTCAGCAAAGAAATGTGCTCCCATATTTTGAGAAATAATCTAAACTTATCCCTCAAAAAAGGTTCTTCAAAATGCTTGAAAAAGCACAAAATATAAAATTTCTTTGCGATAAGAATGTCTGAATCGTTAGGGTTGGACGTGATGAGACCAGACTGGTGTGGGCGCGGGGTAGGTATTACTTTGACAATGCTACCCAGCTATTTTGATATCGATATATTGATTATGATGGTACGATTTGGATAAGGTTGAGCTTTTAAGTAAGCAGAAATAATGAAGCCACCGCCAGCTGTCAGTGTGTCTGTCTGATTTACATGGGCAGGTTATATCAATCCAGACCTGCCCATCACATCAGTCCTGCCTTACTACTTGCTTACTGCGCGCCAATGTCGTATCTGCCGGCTGGATCACTCCTTACTTTTCTTCGTTTTACCGCTCCTTCGCCTACTTATAGCCTTCTCCTTCTCCTGTCTGAATGAATAAAAAAGATAAGGGTTTGTATGAATTGTTAACAGGTTGGTAAGCCAGGCTGAGTGTGAGAATTAGCTTTGGGAGTAGCAGGCCAGAAATTAAGCAATCATGTTGGATAAGATATGGGATGACACTCTTGGCGGCCCGCAGCCAGACAAGGGCCTCAGGAGGCTTCGCAATAATTCAGGTAAGCAGCTCTTACCCATTTAGATAGCAGAATAGTTAGCTTTACAGATAGGAAATATCTGGTTATTGTTGATAGTTGTTTTGGAGTGAATTGTGTATTAGTTTTTTGAGCTATATGTGTTAAGAAGTTGTTATCTAATACATAATTATAATCTATTCTAATAACTATAAAAAATTATACTCAAATTTAAAACCATCCACTAAAAAGATTCATCAACATACTAATCTCCATCAGTAGGTTTTACTAAAATCTAAGATCTAAAAATAAATGTGATGGATAAAGAAACAATTCGCAACAAAAATTTAAATAGCTTTCACTAAGTTTAAGAGAATTTTTTCGGCCTAATAAATTATTTGTGGACGCGTTTCGAACCAACAAATGTTGTTTATCGTAGAACAAGTTGAAGAGACAGATCCAACTTGACATCTTAAATAGTTTGAGCAGAGCTTCCAACCATATTCATTAACCTATTAATCTAGATGTTAAACCCATTAATAAGTTTTTACTCAAAATCTATAATCTAAAAATAAATTTATGTAATAGTTCCGAAGCAAAGACCCCATAAAAATATAAATGGCTTTTTATTATTAATGATAGTAGAAGTAGTATTGTTGTTAGTGGCAGTATAAATAAGCAATAACGTGCTATGGTTACATGCACAAGCAGGCAAATTGCAGGTGAGCCCAGTAGATATTGACGAGATGAATCTAAAAGAAGGGAGTGGGGGAATTCGTGTGATTGGAAAGCCGCAGAAATTCGCTTTTCAACGCTCGTTATCCCTGGAAAATAGCCCTCCATCTTCACCAACTGCAGCCTCTTCCTCATCAGCTTCCTGTGAGTTATTTCACCATGAACGTTTTGATCTACTTTCTCCCAACTTTTTTTCTTTTCTTAGAATGGTGTCTTAGTAGATAGAAACCAGATGAAATGGTGTATGATGTATGAATGATTTGAGCAGCTACTCCACGAGATCGGGAGAATGTATGGAGAAGTGTGTTCAATCCGGGGAGTAATATCAATAGCAAGACAATTGGGTCTGCAAAATTCGACAAACCAGAACCACAGAGCCCTACGGTGTATGACTGGTATCATTTCTAATCTCTTCACCCTTCAGATTTTTTAACTGAATAAATCACACTTTGAGCAACCCTCAGGGGGAGATTGAACCACCAGACCTATGGTTAAATTTAGTCCTGAATTCTGTTTCTGTTTCTGTTTTTGGGATGGCAAACAGGCTCTACAGTGGAGAGACTAAATCCAAATGGCGTTAAAGACGACCTCCTCTTCCAGCTTCTTGAATCCATGCATGGTGATGCATGCAGTATGTATTTATGTACAGTCCAAACAGTCATATGTACAGTATGTTTCCTTCTGAAGCTGGAAATAATATGAAGTGTGGTATTGTAGTTACTAGATGTTTGCAACAATCGCTTTCAGTGTGGTATTGTAATTACCAGGTATCTGCAATATCTGATAGAAGCATGGCGGTAGTGGTAGGACAAGTCAAGCCTTCTCTAGTTCGCTCTTATCTCTGTATGTTTATCATATTTTCTAAATGAATTATATAAATTTTGGTCGAAATAAATCTTTCCATTCTATACCCATTTTTATAGATAATATATTTAATTCTTAATAACTACATTATTATATTTATTAATTTAATGTTATTTATTAAATAAAATTGATAATAAAATAAATATTAAATAGTTTGATAATTTTAAATTTATTAAAAAAAATTATAATTAAATGATAAATTTTATTTTTTAATTATTATATGAATAATATATAATATAATAATACTTATAATTAACATTATTAATATAAAATAACATTAATTCAATATATACCAAACAATAAATTAATTAAAACAAATATTATTGAAAACAAAATCACTACAAAATAACAATTTAATGCTGATTCCAATTATCTCGTCACCACTTAATGTTTTTTCATCCTTACAAGTCTATCATTTGTCATACATGAATAACCTCCATAAAAATGACCTTCATAACAGATATAACTATATGTATTATAATTAATAATTTAATGTGTTCTCATCATTTCCGAAACACTAAGTGTAATGTGTTCTAATTATTAAGTGCTTGCGATTACCAATTTCCTCCATGATTTTTTCTCCTCCATAATATTTTCTTTTGGTTGGAATCTCATAATTCTAGAAGGGTAGAATTTTAAATTTTTAATAATATTAATACTAAAATTTATTTGATTTTAAGGTTTAATAATTATAATATTAATTTATAATTTTTTTTATTAAATTTAACAAAGATATCTATGGGAAAATCAATTTTTTTCAAAAAAAATACAGCTTAACACTTAATTGTTTTTCATTTTTTAGAAAATTGTATCATATATAACTAAATTTAGTAAAAGATATAACTATAAGTTTTTCATTTTTGTAAGAAAATTTTATCATATATAAATGACTTTAGTAAAAGATATAATTATATATACATTTAGAGGGAAAATTAGGGAAGAGATAATGTTGTGCAACCACTAGTATTAGTAGTTGTTATAGTTTTGGTCCTCTCAACCACTGTAAATTGAGAGATGCGCAACCACCTTTTAAACAAAAATATATGACATTAAGTGCAAATATATTTTAATTCATGTCCAAAATTTTCCAAAATACAGATTGGCCATTGTCCATAAATAGTATTTTAAATACCAAGAGTACAAAACTTTTTGTTCAAATTATAAAACAAATAAAACTATAAATCCTTCCAAATTTGTCTATTCCAGAAATACAAAGTACCCATCACTTCAACTCCACTGAAGTGAACTGAAGTTATGTGTCCCAAATGCATATTCATACTTGGCGCATAAAAATAATTGATTTATGTTATGTCCAAATGCATATTCATACTTGTGCATAAAAATAATTGATTTATGTCTGTCATAACAGTTTTGTTATTCAACCCTCTCTTCAACAAATAACAACCAAGCCATTAAATTTCTCATTAAAATAGATTAAATTAAAGCACATGAATCAACCAGAGCAAATACCCCGCTATTAGATTACATCCAAATTAATCCAAATCACACATTCAAAATTAATTGATTGCAATCCATGTCAATTTTTGCTACCAATCAATCGAATTCAAGTTCAAAAAACTATAAAAAAGTTCAACCCTTGTTGAAGTTGCATTTGTAACATTCAAACTATTCACGAGGGTTGGAGACACACCATCACAAAACATTTCACAATATATTCAAGTTATTTATTTTAATTTTTGCATAGTTTAATGAGGGTAATTATTATAATTTTGTTTTTAGATTGTGATATGGTGGATCTTTGTCCAAATTGATTGTGAAGCTTACAAGTATTAATTTCAAATTTACATATTAACTCATCTTTGTTCTAAGTCATTTCTTCTTACTTCTCTTGTTGTTTTTAATGTTCATTGAATTTAAAAAGAGTACATGAATGAACAAGTGTTCTAAAATATCTAAAGAAAACACTTAAACATTGATCCTCTATGACTTATATAAACAACAAACGAATGACTACTATCAACAATTGAATCAGAAATTCCACTCCAAATTTCAAATCTCAACATATTGTTAACATTGTGTCAGACTATTATTGATATCTTTCTTACCAATACCATTGCAGTTCATATTGATCAATGTCATTTGAAAATGATCCTACCTGAAGAACATAAATATGATATATCTCATAGAGTGGTTGATGTTACTTTGTAAACCACATAATTGAAACAGATTTTCACGGGAGCTAGCTATTGACTTGCAACAAGGAACCATACTACACCACACCACTGAAGTCTAAAATATTTACCGAGATGTAGTGTATAACCATATTATAGGGTTACTAATTGGTTATATTTTGCATAATATTTCAAGACTAAAATCATCAAATAGTTTAAACATGTTTTGATTTGAGTAGAAGTGGTTGCATTTTGATATTTATGTCATTTAGTTTTTTCTTTTTTTTTGGTTCTGAAGTTCTTTACATTTATCCCTATCAGGTTGTGTTGGTGGAAACTACTCTCATACCCCATGTTTTCTACTACAAAACTTTTGTAAGAACAAAATTTTTGGAAAACTCCTTGGAACTACTTCTTGGCCAACCCATTTTCCTCTGATGTGCATTGGAAATATTTCTTTACCATGTTTAGAACACTGACTAAAGAGAACCATTCCAAAATTAGTTTAAGATTTGTTCCAATCTTGCAAAATAACAATACAAAAGGTGATATTATCCTTTGCAGGGGGTGTCCAAAATGCTCTACTTGTATAAAGCTTGAAAAAAACACTTAAAACAAGGTTCACCTTTACAAAACATGAGAAGACTTGAAGTTAATAAAGGGCAGTGCTACTCATTTTTTTCTTCCAACACTTGAGTTATTAAACATTTTTATTTTGGATGTCACTGACTGAGGGATCGTAGATAAAATTGAAACCTATTGATGCAGAACACAAAACTCAACTTCTTGAGTTTTCAATCTTCCACTTCTACTGCATCAGAGTTTCCATTATACTTGTAATCCCACTCTTATGATTTTCCTTATGAGCGTGATTTTTTCTGTTGTGAAAATAAAGGTCTCATTATTTGCAAAAAAAAAAAACTAGTCCTAATTCAAGTCATTCCAATCTCTAAAAAAAATTAGCAAAATTCCCCTAATTGAAATCATCCTCTATATCATTCTCAGTGAACCACACTTCTACTGCCAATTTGAAAATAGAGAACAGAGAGAAAAGATTCTAAATTGACAAATTTGCTCACCTCATCAGCGAGCAAATTTGTGAAACACTCAAAGAATTCATTGAACATGGATTAGGAAGAGACGCTGCCAAGACTATCACCTTTGAAGATATAACACTAGAAATGAATTGAGGGTGCCTATGACTTGGGGTTACAATAAAACCGAATTGATAGTGTTGCTCTGCATAAAGGTTGAATTTTGCAATGGTATAGAGGTTTTAGATTGCAGGTTACTGTGGTGTGATTTCTGAATGGATTTCAGAGATTCCACAGTGCTCATATTTTATAGTCGACGTTTCGAGTCTGAACCTAGACTCATCATCAGGACAAAATTGTGAGGAGAAAAGAAGGGGAAGAATAGGTATAAATATGAAAACGCTGGATAAGAAGACAAACAGGCCGACTCATCTTAATTATTTTTGTTATTTAAGCCTTTTTGATTATATTGTTAATAATAGTTAGTTATTCTAATTTTTTTTATTAATATTAATATTTAATATTTCATTATTAAAATTAATGTTTATTAATAAATGTTTTGCTCTTTATTGATTTTATTTTTATTTGTTTATAATGTTATTCATAAATGTTAATTGAATTTTTATTTAAATTGTTATAAATGTTTTATTCATTATTGCGAATTAATATTTAATTATTGTTGTTAATGTCTATTTATATTGTTTTAGATGATTATTTATTAATGTGTATTCTTGCTAATTAATATTATGATTATTGTTATTAAAGCTTACTTTTTTTATTGTTAATATTAATGTTGATATGTTAGCATTATTCCTATTGATACTAATACTTAAGATTGGCTTTTTTTTTATTTATTAATTGTACTTCTTAATGTTATTCTGATTTATTGTTAATATTATGATCATATTTAATTTTTGACTTTAGCCATTAATTTATAAACTCTATGCTTTTAATGATCAATGTTCATTTAAATTGTTATTCACATATCTATACTTATTATTTTTGTTATTTTTGTTATTTATTTTTGATTCAATATTTTTATTATTATTGTTTCTATTGATACTTATTTATATATGTTTGATTATATTTTTATTTGTTTATAATATTCATAAATGTTAATTGAATTTTTATTTGTTTATAATATTCATAAATGTTAATTAAATTTTTATAAATGTTTTATTCATTATTGTGAATTAATATTTAATTATTGTTGTTAATTTCTATTTTTATTGTTTTAGATGATTATTTATTAATGCGTATTCTTGTTAATTTATATTATACTTATTGTTATTAAAGCCTACTATTTTTTATTGTTAATGTTAATTTTGATATGTTAGCATTATTCCTATTGATGCTAATACTTAAGATTGGTTTTTTTTTATTTATTAATTGTACTTCTTAATGCTATTCTGATTTATTATTAATATTATGATCATATTTAATATTTGTCTTTAGTCATTAATTAATAAACCCTATGCTTTTAATGATTGATGTTTATTTAAATTGTTATTTATATTATTAACTATGACATTTATTAATGTTCTAATCTATATATACTTATTATTTATTGTTATTATTGCTATTTATTTTTGATTATTTTTATTATTATCGTTTCTATTAATAATTATTTATATATGATTGTAGCTATTATTTACTATTGTTTTTATTCCACATTATACTAATAATGTTTTATTTTTTAGAGATTATTATTCTAGTTTATATACTAATTAGGTTTATTTAATTTTAGAAGCTCATTGTGCCAAGGAGCCTGAAGAGCAGCATGGCTAAGTTTATAATGATAGGGGTCCAAAATTGCAAACCTCGTTATTGAGATTGTTTTCGGGGGTTAGCAAGGGGTTCCAGTTTTTGCTAATCTCCATGCCACCGTCCCTATTAAGGTTTTTAGGATGCCTAATGATTTCAATAGCCTCTCTAACCTTACGTTTGAAATGGTGTTCTACATTTGCGATGACTTTGGTGTCTTCTAGGCATATATGATGATTGGTTTTTCCTACATGCTCGGCTAGGGCTGAGGATCAGACTCTTTCTTTACGGATGTCAGCACTATGCTCTTTGAGTCTAATCCTCACGGATCTACCAGTTTCTCCTATGTACTGATCCCCACACGAACATTTGATTATATAAACTCCTTTTTGCTGAAGCTGTTCTTGGTTGTCCTTAACAGATCTCATTCTTTGTTTGATGGTAGATAAGGGTTTGAAAGCAGTTTTTATATTTTTCTTATTGAGAATTTTTGCAATTTTGTCAGTGACTCCTTGGATGTAAGGAAGGTAGGCATTAGGGGTTGGGGTGTCATTTGCTTTGATTTTATTATTATCAGTTCTTGCTTTTTGAATGGCTTTGTATATGCTCTTGTTGTTGTATCCTAGATTGGCAAAAGTTTTCTTAAGGTATGAAATCTCTTCATCAGAGTGGTCTGTATCCGAGATTCTATAGGCTCTAGTGAAGAGGGTTTGCAGCACCCCCATTTTTTGGGCAGGGTGGTGATGAGAATCGGCATGCAAGTAGTTATCAATATGGGCTTTCTTTCTAAAAACTTTGTGACCTATGGAGCCATCCTCCTTTCTTATGAGGAGAATGTCCAAGAAAGGAATGCAATTATTTTCTTCTACTTCCATTGTGAATTTGATGTCTTCAAACAAGCTATTGAGATGGTTCAGGAACTTGTTGAGCTCATTCTCACCATGAGGCCAATTGACACTGGTGTCATCCACAAACCTGACCCAATTCTCTCCATGAGGCCAATTGACACTGGTGTCATCCACAAACCTGACCCAAGACTTGGGTTTTAATGGGTATGAATCCAGTGCCTTCTTTTCGAATTTTTCCATGAACAGGTTTTCCACGATTGGTGAGAGAGGAGATCCCATAGCGACACCTAAAGTTTGTTCAAATATTTCACTTTGGAAAGAGAAGAAAGTTGAACGAAGACAGATTTCGGCTAATTTTGCGGTCTGGGAATCTGCTACCTCCTTAACTCCCTGAATAGCTTCATCTAGGGGAATTTTGTTAAAGAGCTGGACTACGTCAAAACTAACGATTTTGTCTCCAGGTTCTAGCTTGGTGTTTTTAATGCAATTTACAAATTGATTAGAGTCTTTTATGTAGGAGCTAGTCTTGCCCACTAGCGGGGATAGAATGCTAGCTACGTACTTAGCTAATTCATAAGTGGGGGACCCTATGGTGTTGACTATGGGTCTTAAGGGAATTTCTTTTTTATGAATTTTAGGGGCTCCATAGATCCTGGGGGTGATTTCACTGTTGGGAGTCAATCTCTTTTTTATTTTATCATCCAGATTGGTTTCTTTAATGGCTTTTTTTACTAGGTTTGTGATTTTGGTGATGGGGTTTTTCTCTAGCTTCTTGTAGCTACCACTGTTATATAAGTGGTCTCTCATCTTGTTAATGTAATCTTCATGATCCATAATTACAGTGGCGCCTCCTTTGTCTGCCTTTAGAATTACTATGTTCTTATTATTTCTAAGACTTTTTAGAGCTTTAAGCTACTCAAGGCTTAGGTTTCTTTTGGGGGGTTTAGCTTTTCTAAGGATAACTGCGACCTCTTGTCTGATGAGTTCTTTGTCATCATCTTTGAGGGTCTTGATACCATCTTCTAGGTTGCAAATGATATCCTCTTTGGGGATTTTGTTGGGGGCTAAAGCGAAATTAAGACCTTTGTTAAGGACCTCCACTTCTTCTTTCTTCAGCTCATAAGAAGATATATTGACCACTTTTTTGTTGCTCAGGGTAATGCTCCTAGGGTTATTTTCTATATTCTCATTATCTACCATTTTATTGTTAAGGGTGTTAGCACTGCTTTCTATGCTTATTTTATCTATATTATCATTACTATAAGTTTTATTAATATTTAACTTGGAATTAGAAGCGTACCTGGGATGGCTGGCGTTCTCCCTGCTACATGCTCCCTCCACCGATGAGCCTGCTTCTTCCTTGCTGCCGTGCTTTGTACCTTCCAGGCTGTAAATATGAGGCGGGTTTCTGATTGCAACGTTGCTGGCATCAATAGGACGCTGATCCTCCACATCAGCTAAGCGTTCTTTAATACCTTCCAGGCTGTCAATATGAGGTGTTTTTCTGATTGCAACGTTGCTGGCATCTATAGGACACTGATCCTCCACATCAGCTAAGCGTTCTTCTGTTTCAATAGAGCTGGTATGCCGGCTGGGCTCAGCGTTTGCTGTCCCTATACCACGGTTGGGTTTGCGTGTTGTTTTATCGTTCATTCCGTGGGCAATCTTGTTAACCTGCAAACCGATGTGAGTGGGGGCCGTTTCTTTGTTTATATTTCCGCTGCGTGTTATTCCAGTCTTCTTTTTTACTTGTGCCATCTGCGTATCTCTTTTTGTTTGCGTGGCTGGACTGTTGTGACAGTGGGTTTCAGCCCTACGCTGTCCCATTCTTGTTGTTTCATTGTTATGCCTGCTTATTTGCTCGTATACTGTTCTACTGAATTCGATGGGAGCCTGCGTGTAAACCAGAACCGAGCCCTGAGTAACGTTGTGGTTGGTTTCCGAACAGTTGCGACCTCGAATAGCTGAATCCATGATTTCTTTTTCCGCCTGATTTTTATCACGTTTCTGTAGGTTATTTAGTTTGCTAAGGTGCTTGGACTTAGCGCATTCTTTCACTCTGCTGGCCCTCAATGCTGCGGAGGCGTCAATTACTTTCCATAGGTCCTGTTCGATAGTTTTTGCCAGTTTCAGGTGGGCCTTGAAGGCGGATGAGGATAATTTTGCCAAGGAGCTTCTGGTTTTGCGAATTTCAAGACGGACCAATGTTTTGCTAAATCGTTCAAATATCCTGTGATATTTCTGATTATGTAATCTGTGTTTTATGTATGAAAAGGAAGGCGTAAGATTTGATTCCCTGCATTGCTTTAGAAAGTGAAGATCAACTTCTTTTCTCCTTATTTTTACCCTAGTTTTTTCGAGATCACGGATCTCTTTCCAAGTCTCCCCTCCGTGCAGGGTCACTATTTTAGATTGCAGGTTACTGTGGTGTGATTTCTGAATGGATTTCGGATATTCCACAGTGCTCATATTTTATAGTCGACGTTTTGAGTCTGAACCTAGACTCATCATCAGGACAAAATTGTGAGGAGAAAAGAAGGGGAAGAATAGGTATAAATATGAAAAGGCTGGATGAGAAGACAAACAGGCCAACTCATCTTAATTATTTTTGTTATTTAAGCCTTTTTGATTATATTGTTAATAATAGTTAGTTATTCTA
>APFE030640654.1:59957-101177 GCA_000404065.3 Pinus taeda | reverse complement strand
TTTTTTTTTTTTTTTTTTCCGGAGAAAAAAGCAAACTTTTTATATATATATAAATAAAAAGTTACAGGCAGATGCTGCCGCATTCGAAAAAAGAGTGAAGGCTTCCTTCACTGACTCAGAGTTAGACAGTCTCAACTCTGAAAAAGTCATGAGTTTTACAAAAAAAATACTGAGCCATCCCACAGGGAGGGGTGTAGATCTGAGAGAAACAAAATCGGAGCTAGCTGTAGATACATGAAAACAGAAAAGAACCTGTCCACATGACAACCACCGCATATACAAAATACTAGTCACATGGGCCTCCGAACAAATGGAAAACAGCCCATATAAACAAAAATTTAGCATGTGCCGCGAACTGTAAGAAGAGACAGTCGGAAGACATAAAAACCCTGTATAATAACACTGCCAGATTAACTGACTGCAATCCGCACCGAGAGTTCAAAATTTAATCATATGGAGGCTGGAGGAGCTCCTGAATATGGCCGAACTGATTTTCTGTCACTTTCCAAGAGCCCAGATCCTGCAGCAAAGCATCTTTAGATAATTTATCTGCGTCTTCATTACGGTTCCTGTAAATGTGGTCAAGGTAAAAACCATTAAAAGACTGTTTTAGATCCATAATCTCATCAAGAAGTGGTCTCAGCATATAGTTCTGGCATCTACTGTTCCCATTAACCCATTTTATCACATTTAAAGAGTCCCCAAATATCTGAATGGTGTAGATGTGCCTGTGAATAAGCCAACAAAGGAGAAGTTTGAGAGCTGACAGTTCCGCATAGTTGTTTGTACCAGTCCCAATGCCCACTGATGCTAGCAGATAGTGTCCTTCTTCCAAATGAATGACTAAACCTGCCCCAGCAGTATTGTTTTGCGAGGCCCCGTCAAAATAGGCCCATGGCATGTTTGGCCTGATTTGTTCTTCCTTGTTTTGAGAGTTTTTCCTTGATTCCTCGGGCTCAGGTATGCTAAGGTAGATGGCTGAGCTTTGGATGGCAATGGACTCAGCTGAGAGAGAAATCTCTTGAAAAATAGCTTTGTTTCTGGCTATCCATACACCCCATGAGATTATGGGAGGGAGATTTCTCAAATTCCCCTCAATGTTCTGATTCCACCACGATTCCCATGCAGCCTTCAGAGATGCTCCTTCCCAATTGCAATTTTTCCTTATTAAGACCTGTATCTCGAGCCAAACCTTTTTTGTGAAAGGACAGTTTATGAATAGGTGAGATATTGACTCAGATTCATTTTTACAGAGCGGGCATCTGCTTGGACCATACATGAACCTGGCTTGTAAAACATCCCATGTTGGGGCTTTCTCCTTCAGGGCGCACCAAAAGAAAAGGCTAGCTTTCTTGGGGCATTTCAACTTCCACAGATGCTTGGACCATCAAGCAGGTTCCTCCCATCCCTTCTTGGTCATTAGAAACTTATACCCTGCTTTTGGAGCGTACTTACCCGAATCTGCGTAAGCCCACACCAGCTGATCCGGCCTATCTTTAATTCTTACATTTGATCTTACCAGCTCCTGAGTAAAAAGATGCCACTCCCCCCACCACACTTGGTCAAGATTGAGGTCAGCACTAGATTTCCATGCTTGCCCCCAGATAGTGGAGTGGCCTATTTTCTCAATGTGTTGTAAATGAAGAATACCTTTTGACTCCAGATGTCTGATGAGACCCTGGGATAAAGCATATCTCTCATTACATCCCACCCAAGGGTCCCTTCCTATTCTGACATTTTCACCGCTGCCCACCTGCCAGGACAAACCTTGTTCTATTACTTTAAAAGCTTCAGATGTAACTTTCCAGATTACAGAAAAGTTCTTTCCTTTTTTGTTTGGATCCCGGATCCAATCATCCAGAGGCCTTGGGTCAATGTACTTACGTTTTACAACCCTTGTCCAGAGGTTTTCTGATGTGATTATCCTCCACCCTGATTTTGCTGCCAAAGAGGTACTAAAGTCATTTAGATTCTTAATACCCCAACCACCCCATTCCTTTGGTCTTGCTATCTTGTCCCATGCAACCCACGGGAGTACCGAGTCTTCCTTTGCTCCCGACCAGAGGAATCTGCTACATATTCTCTTAATCTTATGCAGAACTCCTTTTGGAACCCAGGTTAGAGCTGCCCAGAAAACTGGCATAGCTTGTAGGACTGAGTTAACCAAAGTTAATCTACCTGCTCGTGACAGCCACTTGAAACTCCAGTGTCCTATCTTTGTTTCAATTTTTGCCACGAGCCAATTCTAGTCTTGCTTTTTATAGGAGTTTGGTTTGAGCCAGAAACCCAAATATTTGAAAGGGTCATCCATGGGGAAAGTTTCAAATGGTAGAGAAGCGGTAAGCTGGGCGCTTTCATTCCTGGAAAAACCTTCCAAAATACACTGAGATTTCCTAAGATTTATTTGCATTCCTGTAGCTTTCATAAATAAATCCAAAATAGTCTTTAACTCCTTTACTTCATCCAGATTCCCATTAGTTAAAAGTAAAATATCATCTACAAACAGGAGGTGTGTAATGAAAAGATTGGATGCTACTTTGAGACCTTTAATCAAACCTGTCCTTTTTGCTTATGATATCAGTCTGCTGAGACCTTCTGCCACTAGGAGAAACAGCAAAGGAGAAAGAGGGCAACCTTGCCTCAAACCCCTTTGACCTTTGAAGAAAGAAGACGCGGCCCCATTTATTAGAACTGCAAAGCTTACGCTGGTGACACATCCCATAATCCAGTTAATGAAATCCAGCTTGAACCCCAGATGAGTGAGCATCATTCAGAGATAAGTCCAGCAGATTCTATCATATGCTTTCGATAAATCAATTTTTATCATAGCCCCTTTTTTGATTTTCTGTTTAATGCTATGAAGCGTTTCCTGTGCTACACCAATGGCTTCATGTATCTGTCTACCGTCCAAAAAGCCGAATTGTTCACTTGAAATATTTTTAGACAAAATTGGCTTCAGCTGCATGGCTATAATTTTTGCTATGATTTTGTAAACACAGTTGCAGAGAGAAATTGGCCTAAAATCCTCAAAAGAGTCAGGGTCCTCCTTTTTTGGAATGAGAGCTATGAAAGTGGCATTAAAAGGGGGATACATCTCACCTTTCCTTCTAGATTCATTTACCACTTCTGTTAACTCATCTCCAATTAGGTCAAAGAAATGATTGAAAAGTTCACTAGTCCACCCATCAGGACCTGGGCTTTTGTCTTTTGCCATTGATTTTAAAACATGTTCCACTTCCTCCTTTGTCACTACCTCCATTAGATTCCCGGCTTCCTCTTCTTCAACAAACCGGGGGAAACTTTGGGCAGTTCTGATAATTTCTGCTAAAGTAATCCCTCCTTGAGCTGTAAAAAGATTTTGAAAATGCTTCTTTCCCATTCTAGAGAGGTCCTCAAAAGAGGAGGCTTCCGACCCATCTGGATCTCTTAACTTCCAAATGGTGTTTGCATTTTTCCTGCCCTTAGCATAGTTATGGAAAAACTTCGTGTTTTCATCGCCTGCCTTTAGCCAAATAGCCCTGCTTTTTTGCCTCCACTCCTCCTCCTGCTCTAATAGAATTTTGCTTCTTTGATTTTCTAGCTGCAAGATCTTGTCTTTTGATTCCTGATTTATATAACCATCCGCTTCAGGATCCTCAGAGGCTCGCAGCTTTTCATCTATAAGAGATAGCTCTTCGGACTGTGCCTTCTTCCGCTCTTTAGCCCATTCTATAGTTGCCTTTTTAAGTCTTTTTAAATTATCCCAGAAATGAGCTTCTTTGTTTTCTATTTGAAGACTACCCGGGTGTCTCCAAGAATTCCTAAATAGGCGGTTGAATGATTCCTCCTGCACCCATGATGCATTGAATTTAAAAGGGGAAGTAGGTTTGGATGGAGGCTTGTTGAACTCTAATATAATAGGAAAATGATCCGAGTTCCCTCCTTCTCCTACCCACTGCCTGAACATAGGGATGTTGTTTGACAAATCTTCACTTATTAGGAATCGGTCCAGTCGTTTAGCCACCCTTCCCTCTCCAGTTCTTCTGTTCCTCCAAGTGGGCTTTATTTTGAGGAGGTTGACATCAATCAGGTTATGGGATTGGATTGTGTTTAAGAAAAAATCCGAAAGAGAGTCCTCCCTTGCACTTGGGCCCCAAGCCTCCGAAGTCCCAATTGAGAAGTTAAGATCGCCTCCCATGATTAAACTTCTGTTATTAATTATATCTTTGGAAAAGAGGTTGTTCCAAAACTGCTCACGACCTTGGCATGGCCCATAGATGTTTAGCAGCAAAAAGGATACTCCCATGTCCGGAGAGGAGATCTCCATGCCGAGAGCGTGGTCCATACCCCACAGGCTATTTATTAGCATCCTTCCATCTCTGACCCCGATAGCCAGTCCCCCTGAATGTCCTTCAGCATCTAGTGCATGGAAAGACCAGCCTGGGAACGAGGACCTAAGCATAGTTTCCACCTCAGAACTCCTTCCTAGAGTTTCTTGTAAAAAAAGTATGTCTGGGTTGTACCTTTGGATTAATTCTTTTAAGGCCAGCTTTTTGGGCTTACTGGCTAGCCCTCTACAGTTCCAGGATAGAAGGATCATATTTTAACTTGATCAAGGGTCTTCGCTGCTCTAAGCGCCCCGGTAATTGACATTTGCTTCCCATCAGCTACGTCAAATTTTGCTTTGTCCTTTGCTTTTGACATACTCGAAGTTCTTCCCCTACCCTTTCTAATGGATGATTGGGAGCGAGGAATGCCTAGACCTCCTATCGGATTAGACGACTCAGACAGGGGTTCTTGTTTTTTATCCTGAGATCTCAGATTATAATGACGGCTCTGAGGGGGTGAGATCGATTTCTGACTGTAGTTTGGCACATCTTCACTATTCAGATCAATCAGGGGAAATGCTTTACTAGAACACTCTACATGATTGCCCTCACCATTTTTATGAACAGAAAAAACATCAATTTTTGGTTTTGCAAAAATATCAGTTGAAAGAGATATAGGGCGTTGTTCATGACTCATACCGGGAGGGTCTTGGATAGCTACGACAGAGTCTTCGGCTCTCCCTTCTTTTGCGTCCTTCACCGGGTCATTCTGGCCTTTTAGTACCTCGGACATGATAGTATCTTCTTCTGTGCTCATCATCCCCGCGTTTCTGCCTCTATCCTCCATTCCCGATTCCTTTTGTGTTACCTTCACCTCAGGCACCTGCTCCTTTCTCATCTTTTTCTCCCTCTGCTCCCCTGGAAATTGTGGCCTTCTTCTTTGATTCCCCAAAGGGCATTCCCTTGCTAGATGCCCATAATCGTGGCATCGATAGCATCGAAATGGAAGGTGCTCGTAATCCAGTGGTTGCACAAATACATATTCTCCGTATTCCAGTTTTATAGATTCTGCTAGGCCCTCCTTTGGATTTAAGCGAACCAGAATTCTTGCCACTGTTCTTTCGTAGGTGTGAAGGAAAGACATATCGGTTTCTAAGTATGTACCTAGCAGGTTCCCAATGGATTTAAACACTGACTCAACCCACAAGAATGGCGGGAGACCAGGTAAGCGAACCCATACTGGAAACTCATCCGCCTTCTCTCTGTTGGCATCAAAGTTTGGTGTCCATCTCTGAAACAGAACTGGCCGGTTCCCTATAATCCAGTTTCTCTCAGCCACCCAGTCCGCATCATCTTTTTTTGCAAAGCTCACCATAAACCATCCCTTTACTAGTAGGGCCACTTTGAACGGGTTTAGGAGGGATTTTCCCCATTGAGCCTCTGCCCATTTATTTAGTGCCTTACCTGAAAGAGCCCTCCCTCTGATTCTGCCTACCAAGGTACATTCAGCCACTGTCAGAGCATCCTGGATTTGAACATCCATGCCCAGAACCAGGTTGCCTTCAAAAGTCTTCTTTTTCAGTGAGAAACCCCTCTTTCGATTTGTCTCTGGTTCGAGTTCCGGCGCTGAAGTGCCACCCGGCGGATTTGGTTTAACCCCAACTCGGCTGCCCTGTGGAAATTCCTTATTCGCTACCAGGTTTAGTTTGTCGCCCTGCGACGGCAGACTCTCACCCGTCCCGGCTTCCTTCTCAAACAATTCCTGACCTGGGCTCCCAGGGTCTTTTCTTACGGAGCTAGTTCTTTCCCCTTGCACTGCTTTCGGACCTTTTATCCCCTCAGAGGAGACCCCTGTTGCTATCCGACTAACACTTGGAGGTATTTTTACCGGCGACCTCCTCACTGTGTGCCGATTTCCATGGTCGAGCTCCACATTATCTGGTTTCAAGCCTTCACCCGCAGTACTCCAAATGCCTTTCTTTGATGATCCTTTCATGATGTCTTCCAGACCCCCTGAAAACCTTGACTGGCCTGAGAGAGGTTTGAGTTTATTGCCGTGGATTTCTACCGAAAACTGGTGCTGGCTCTTCTCCGAAAGCTGGGATTCCTTGTTTCCTTTGTTGCATGTCCCTACTGCACCTGCTTTGACCTCTAGCAGTTCGGTTACAAACTTTGGGTTCCACGCGTCATCTTCAAAACGCTCCGCATTAGAAAAACTACCAAAGAACTTAACCAGGTTGTGGGCGGTTACGTCTTTCCCCCAAGCGGTAAGGAGGTCCTCCGGCACCGGCTCCAGGTCGACCACTTCTCCGTGTTTTACCATGATGATATGAGTAGTAGAAAACCTGCCTTGATACCGCTTCACCACTGACTGCCCTTCCCTGAATAGGTAAAGTCGCTTTGGAACGGGAAATCGCCAGTTCCTTCCACCCGGAGAAACTCCCTTCGTTGCTTCACCTCCTTCACTCGTTTCTCGTTAAACTCTCGATTACCCTAATCAAAACTTCACAGCAAATGATGCACGCTACCTTCTTTGTTAAACCAGTGCCGCTAAACCTTCCGGGTATAGTAAATCTACCGCGTCTCTTTTCCGCCTTTTTTCCTCGATGCTACCGCCTATCTGACCGCCCCGTACCGATCCTGTCATCACTGCTCTGATCCCGATCCTGCTGCTGAGACAACCTCCTCCGTCCTCCTAAGTCATTAATGCTATTCTGATTTATTATTAATACTATGATCATATTTAATATTTGTTTTTAGCCATTAATTAATAAACCCTATGTTTTTAATGATTGATGTTATTTTAATTTGTTATTTATATATATATTATGAAATTTATTATTGTTCTAATCTATATATACTTATTATTTTTGTTATTATTGCTATTTATTTTTGATTCAATATTTTTATTATTATCGTTTCTATTAATAATTATTTATATATGATTGTAGCTATTATTTACTATTGTTTCTATTCCACATTATACTAATAATGTTTCATTTTTTAGAGATTATTATTCTAGTTTATATACTAATTAGGTTTATTTAATTTTAGATGCTCATTGTGCCAAGGAGCCTGAAGAGCAGCATGGCTAAGTTTATAATGATAGGGGTCCAGAATTGCAAACCTCGTTATTGAGATTGTTTTCGGGGGTTAGCAAGGGGTTCCAGTTTTTGCTAATCTCCATGCCATCGTCCCTATTAAGGTTTTTAGGATGCTTAATGATTTCAATAGCCTCTCTAACCTTACGTTTGAAATGGTGTTCTACATTTGCGATGACTTTGGTGTCTTCTAGGCATATATGATGATTGGTTTTTCCTACATGCTCGGCTAGGGCTGAGGATCAGACTCTTTCTTTACGGATGTCAGCACTATGCTCTTTGAGTCTAATCCTCACGGATCTACCAGTTTCTCCTATGTACTGATCCCCACACGAACATTTGATTATATAAACTCCTTTTTGCTGAAGCTGTTCTTGGTTGTCCTTAACAGATCTCATTCTTTGTTTGATGGTAGATAAGGGTTTGAAAGTAGTTTTTATATTTTTCTTATTGAGAATTTTTGCAATTTTGTCAATGACTTCTTGGATGTAAGGAAGGCAGGCATTAGGGGTTGGGGTGTCATTTGCTTTGATTTTATTATTATCAGTTCTTGCTTTTTGAATGGCTTTGTATATGCTCTTGTTGCTGTATCCTAGATTGGAAAAAGTTTTCTTAAGGTATGAAATCTCTTCATCAGAGTGGTCTGTATCCGAGATTCTATAGGCTCTAGTGAAGAGGGTTTGCAGCACCCCCATTTTTTGGGCAGGGTGGTGATGAGAATCGGCATGCAGGTAGTTATCAGTATGGGCTTTCTTTCTAAAAACTTTGTGACCTACGGAGCCATCCTCCTTTCTTATGAGGAGAATGTCCAAGAAAGGAATGCAATTATTTTCTTCTACTTCCATTGTGAATTTGATGTCTTCAGACAAGCTATTGAGATGGTTCAGGAACTTGTTGAGCTCATTCTCGCCATGAGGCCAATTGACACTGGTGTCATCCACAAACCTGACCCAAGACTTGGGTTTTAATGGGTATGAATCCAGTGCCTTCTTTTCGAATTTTTCCATGAACAGGTTTGCCACGATTGGTGAGAGAGGAGATCCCATAGCGACACCTGAAGTTTGTTCAAATATTTCACCTTGGAAAGAGAAGAAAGTTGAGCGAAGACAGATTTCGGCTAATTTTGCGGTCTGGGAATCTGCTACCTCCTTAACTACCTGAATAGCTTCATCTAGGGGAATTTTGGTAAAGAGCTGGACTACGTCAAAACTAACGATTTTGTCTCCAGGTTCTAGCTTGGTGTTTTTAATGCAATTTACAAATTGATTAGAGTCTTTTATGTAGGAGCTAGTCTTGCCCACTAGCGGGGATAGAATGCTAGCTACGTACTTAGCTAATTCATAAGTGGGGGACCCTATGGTGTTGATTATGGGTCTTAAGGGAATTTCTTTTTTATGAATTTTAGGGGATCCATAGATCCTGGGGGTGATTTCACTGTTGGGAGTCAATCTCTTTTTTATTTTATCATCCAGATTGGTTTCTTTAATGGCTTTTTTTACTAGGTTTGTGATTTTGGTGATGGGGTTTTTCTCTAGCTTCTTGTAGCTACCACTGTTATATAAGTGGTCTCTCATCTTGTTAATGTAATCTTCATGATCCATAATTACAGTGGCGCCTCCTTTGTCTGCCTTTAGAATTACTATGTTCTTATTATTTCTAAGACTTTTTAGAGCTTTAAGCTGCTCAAGGCTTAGGTTTCTTTTGGGGGGTTTAGCTTTTCTGGGGATAACTGCGACCTCTTGTCTGATGAGTTCTTTGTCATCATCTTTGAGGGTCTTGATACCATCTTCTAGGTTGCAAATGATATCCTCTTTGGGGATTTTGTTGGGGGCTAAAGCGAAATTAAGACCTTTGTTAAGGACCTCCACTTCTTCTTTCTTCAGCTCATAAGAAGATATATTGACCACTTTTTTGTTGCTCAGGTTAATGCTCCTGGGGTTATTTTCTATATTCTCATTATCTACCATTTTATTGTTAAGGGTGTTAGCACTGCTTTCTATGCTTATTTTATCTATATTATAATTACTATAAGTTTTATTAATATTTAACTTGGAATTAGAAGCGTACCTGGGATGGCTGGCGTTCTCCCTGCTACATGCTCCCTCCACCGATGAGCCTGCTTCTTCCTTGCTGCCGTGCTTTGTACCTTCCAGGCTGTAAATATGAGGCGGGTTTCTGATTGCAACGTTGCTGGCATCAATAGGACGCTGATCCTCCACATCAGCTAAGCGTTCTTCAATACCTTCCAGGCTGTCAATATGAGGTGGGTTTCTGATTGCAACGTTGCTAGCATCAATAGGACACTGATCCTCCACATTAGCTAAGCGTTCTTCTGTTTCAATAGAGCTGGTATGCTGGCTGGGCTCAGCGTTTGCTGTCCCTGTACCACGGTTGGGTTTGCGTGTTGTTTTATCATTCATTCCGTGGTCAATGTTGTTAACCTGCAAACCGATGTGAGTGGGGGCCGTTTCTTTGTTTATATTTCCGCTGCATGTTATTCCAGTCTTCTTTTTTACTTGTGCCATCTGCGTATCTCTTTTTGTTTGCGTGGCTGGACTGTTGTGACAGCGGGTTTCAGCCCTACGCTGTCCCATTCTTGTTGTTTCATTGTTATGCCTGCTTATTTGCTCGTATACTGCTATGCTGGATTCGATGGGAGCCTGCGTGTAAACCAGAACCGAGCCCTGAGTAACGTTGTGGTTGGTTTCCGAACAGTTGCGATCTCGAATAGCTGAATCCATGATTTCTTTTTCCGCCTGATTTTTATCACGTTTCTGTAGGTTATTTAGTTTGCTAAGGTGCTAAGGTGGATTTCGGATATTCCACAGTGCTCACGTTTCTGCAGGTTTATTAAGCAATCGGGAAGAAGGATGACCCCCCTTTATCATCAATGTTCCACAACCTAGGCATGAGGCTTTATTGGCTAAACACTTAACTTGATTAATTCCTTTCTATAAGACTTGGAAAAGTGTATGGATTCAAAATGGTTGGTTGCTTCCTAGATTCACCAAGTGAGCCTTTCTAGATTTCCATTAGATAAAGATTAGTGCATGTGTCTAATGATTATTGCTAAATTTGCATGGGCAAATAACTCTCGTATCTATCTTGGGTCAAGAACCTTTAGTCCTTGATATAAATCAAATGCATGTACCTAATTATTGGTTTCCTTATAGGGTCCCCATTCAAAACATACATTTTGAAAATGATCCTCTTACACCTACCATTGATATAATGTTCCCAACTAGAAAAAATAGTGCTATGCAAAGTGAACAATAAAAACAACATCATAAAAATAAATTAGACCATCAGAGCACAAAATTGGCAACCAAAATGCGTTGTCTACTCATTTTATTAAATAAGAAGAGGTGTACAACAAGGTGTTGGAATGTGTGCACTTTGGCTTGCTCTAGGCAAGCTAGAAAAAGCCTAAAATGAACAATGGAACACCCTCCTCACTTTTGTTGGTAATCCGACGCAAGAGTTGTGCAATTGCTATCTGGAAAGGTGTTGCTACTTGAAATGATTTGTTGTTAGAGCTTTCCCTGTTGCTTAGAAAATTCTGGGAAATTAATCCCAACCTTTAAGCAAGAAACCCAAAATAACCCACGAAGGAATTGGCCAAATGTTTACCTCGAAATTTTGGCCCAAATTCCCCTTAGCTCCTCTAGTTGTTTGCTGAGTTTGGACCCTTGTTTGACAGCTTAGATTTGCCCAGAAAATTCTATAAAATTAGGAGTGTACTCTTTACCAAAATCCCAGAAAACTCCAGAAAGGGTTTCCCTTGGTTCCAACCTTAAAAAATTGACCTTCATAGCTTGGCCCTTTGCTAAATATGAATTTTGTTGCTGTGACTGATACTGTCAATAGATGCACTCTCAACGCTAGCATTCCCCCTCAAATGGCCCTCCAAATGATCTCCCAGTGCCCTAGCTCCAAATCCCCTGGATAATGTTGCCCTAAAAAATCTCACTCCACTAGCTGCATAGTCCGTGCATTGTTGTTACTCTCCCTACTTTGCGTGGCTATTACTCTCCCTGCTTTACACTGTTGCTACTCTCCCTACTGCTGGAACTCAGCCTCCGTGTTGCTCCTTTCCTTGTTGTTGCAACTCGACCCTCTTGTTTCTCCTTTCCCTGCAGGTGTAACTCGACCTCCTTGTTGTTACTTCCCCTGCCACTAGAACTCGACTACAGTGATTGTAATTCATCTCCCTATTGTTGGAACTCGACTATAGCTTGGTGTAACTCGTCTCCCTGTCACTGCTATGAAATGAGATGAAGAAGAACTTCTTCCTAGGGCGGGCACTCGAAGTCTACCGAAGCAAGGGTTGAGATCTTCGCTTGGAGACACTCGTGTGTCAAACAACATAGTAACCCGGCTAAGCAGCGAGAGCAACTAAGATTGAGTTCAATATGTCAAAAGATGATGAAATGATGAGAGCTACCTTCCTTATATAGATTTCGTCGTGAAGAACTTTTCTCTTAAATTTCCCTCCATTGTGGGTCCCACACTCAACCATTGATTTCCCTCCATGCAAATAGACCCAGGGAATGTGTATTTTCCTAGTGTGAGTGACCCCCACGTATAACATAACCACACCGAAATAACTTCTACTAAGTCTAGCTTCCTAATAAAATCGAATGGGCCCCATCATCTCCAAAATTGGCCTCAAAATGTAGAGATTAATCATTTTCCAAAATAATTTAGGAAGATATTTTATAGTCCTCTTGTTATGAAACCAACACACAAAAAGATAGAAAAGAAATATCAACACATTAGAAATTAGAGTCTTCGAGGGGCAACCTCCTTTACATTACACAAATAAACAATTCTTGGATGATACAAATGACAAAACCTCCTTTCTATATATAGGAGTCTAAGGAGTCACAATATAATCAAAGTTGACATAACAATAATAATATAAGGGCACAACAATGTTGACACCTAATCCTTGTGATTGGGTAAATATATGTAAATAAATAAATAAGAAATATGAACAGTCATCAGGAGATGAACTAAACAGTCTCTCCCTCATGTATATAATAGACCTACCTGATGGAATAGAACATACGAATTAGTTTTTGCTTTGTGGAGTTACTGCCTGGACCTGACATGGTATCAAAGCCAACTCCTTTTTTTAGTGTTTGTGCCCTTTGTAACTCCCTATTCTGCTCCTCTGCTCCTCTGCTCTCCATTCAAAAATGCTGCATGTTCATAAATGTGGCAGCCTGCTCCACACTGTCCCCTGAACGCTGATGCCTCTGCCATATTCCATATTTATAGTCCTGACCCCTGCGTTACCTGCGCTCTTTGGACTGTCAACATTTTCTGCCATAACGTGAAACATCTCTGCGAGCGTGCCATGAACCATTGAGCGCTCTGCAGTCTATCTCCATGCTGAAGGAATGTATGGCTGCTATTTTGCTGAGGAATCACGCTTGAGCTTGTGTCATACGAAGTGGTGAAAAAGGAAATGTGCTTGGATCGAGGGTTTCAGAGTCGAGATGGTATCAAAGTAGCGCAGTGGAAGCATGATGTTGCACCAGCCGGGAACCAAATTAATCACGCGTGCGGGGCTTCTGCGGCGGGCCGTTGAATGAAGCAAGGGCCGACAACAATAGTCCTGCAAACTTCATCGCATATTTAAGAAAGAGCTGAGGAATTTCCCCAGACTCTGCGTACTAAATGCTTTACCAGGACATAGTTGCATCCCAACCTCTACTCTTTGAGGAAAGAATCATTTCTTTTTCTTAAATTTTGTAAGCATGATCGAAACTGTAAATTCAAATTGGTGTCATTCTTTATAGTCTTAATCCACTGAGTCTGTCGAGCAAACTTTTCCACTGTTTGTTGGATTTCTCAAATTCCAGGCCTGGTTCACTGTAATACATTGTCACAAGCAACACGTGAAGAGTCGCAGTCACGTGAAGGCCTTTGAATAGTGTGTAAACAGTGAGGCAAGTTAAATAGGTATTCTCCTTTTATCTTAAAGTCCATCATAGCTTTGTCGTGTTGTACTTAATCTCTTCACATAAATGGTTGCTCATTAATTGGCAACGTGATTTTCATGGTAACGCTTGGTGATCTGAGATTAGTCTCAGACTTGTACTTCTCAATTCCTATAGCTGGGAGATGAGCATATTTGTCAGTTTTTTAGTTCTAAGAGGCTAGTATTGTGGTATATTAAAGCTACTATCTTTGTATGCGTTGAAGTTCTTGGCATTATATCAACAATAGTCTTATTGAACGCTGAAGTTTTTTGACATAAAATGTTGGTAACATTGGTATTGAACGCTGAAATTTTTTGGCCATACGTTGAAGTTTTTGACCAAGCGTGTTATACAAGTTGACTTTGTTGTCCCATCATATTAGATGTATATTATTTTCCATTAAGAGTAAAATTTTGCAGCAGAAGTTTTTTGTTACAGAATGCATTCAATCATATCCATGGTGGGAATAGTTCTCAATGGCAAGGAGAATTATCCTGAATGGTCTCGGATGATAAAACACCCTCATTTTCAATGAGTTGTGGAAAGGAGTGTGTCGGAGACGGAGACAATGAACCAGTACAAATTACCTCAGACAAAGAGCTCGTCATTTGGGAAAACAAGAACAGCGAAGCTTATGCATTAATCGTAGCATCTGTAAATGAAGAGGTGAGTCGCCATATTTCGTCATATTCAACTGCCTTTGAAGCCTTACAAACGCTGAAAGAACTCTATGACTCACATTCTGCACTTGAAGTTGTTCAACTCATGATTAAACTCTTCACTCTTGAATTGCAAAATAATGATCCTCTTGCTCTTGCATCTGAAGTAAAGTCTATAATGCATGATATCAAATCCACAAAGGTTGAATTGGATATTCCTCTTTTCGCTTTTCTCAAGGCACTTTATCCTATTTACTCCAATTATCTTAAGTCATTGCAAGCAAATGGAAATCTCAAAGATATAACCTTTGACTCTCTTGTGAAAAAGTTTGCTGAAAGAGAGAAAGCTTTTGGAAAGAAGACAACGCCTGAATCTTCTGAAGAGGCTGTGTGCCTTGCTCATAAAGAAAAGCATCCTGCTCAAGATTCTACAAGAGGAAGAGGTGGTCAAAGAGGAAGAGGAAGATATTTCAGAGGCAGGGGGGGTAGACATTCTCAAGGAGAAAAGGGAGATTTGCATTGCATACGCTGCAAAAGAAATGGATCACATGATCCCTCTACATGCAAGCTACCACGAGACAAAATTGAGCAGAAAAGAAACCAACAGAAAGGCAAAACTGATGATACAGACAAAGGTAAAGCACCTGAATCTGCTCACTATGTTGTGGCACAATGTAACATTGGAGTAAATGAGGACTTATTTAATGCTTCACTCGCTTCTTGGAAAAATGATTGGTTGCTTGATTCAGGAGCAACTTGATACATGACTCATAATTTTTTTTTTTGAAGATTTCACTAACAATGTTGATGGAGCAGTATACTTTGCAGATCAATTAAAAATCAAGCCATCAGGGCTTGGCATAATTAGGGTTAAACTACTTGGTCTTCCAGACTTTCTTCCGCATCATGTTCTATATCTCCCACAACTCAAGAGAAACTTGCTGTACTTGGTCCACATCCCCCAGCAAGGTCACTGCATTTATATGTTTGATGGCAAGCTTGAGATAAGAAAAGCATCTGACCACTCACTTGTCATGAGGGGAATAGAAGAAGAAAGGCTTCTCAAACTGCAAGGAACCTCTTCTCATGCACAACATTTCTCATACAATTCTCATCATGAAGAAGGTACACTTCCATCAAGTTTATTATGGCATGCTAGATTTGGGCATTTGAACTATGACAATCTCCATTTGTTGAAGAAAAATGATGTTGTTGGTTTGCCTACAATTCCTAGGAAACTTAAGCAATGTGATGCTTGCATTCTAGGGAGCATAGCAAACAGTGTTTTCATGATTCACATTCAAGAGCACATAGAAAACTTGAACTCATTATTTCATATTTATGTGGTCCAATGCCTGTTCCTTCTGCAAATGGAAATAAATATATCATGACATTTATTGATGACTACACTAGAATGTGTTGGGTTTATTTATTGAAGAACAAATATGATGATTTTCAAACATTCAAGAATTTTCATAAATGGATTGAAAATGATGCACAATCTCATATTGGGTTTATTCGCACTGAAAATGGAAAAGAATACACATCAAATGAATTTGAAAACTATCTTCGCCAACATGGGATCAAACATCAAACAACTGTGCCTTATAATCCCCAACAGAATGGTGTCACTAAAAGAATGAATAGGACAATCTCAAATATCGTACGATCCATGCTCTTCTTCAAAAATGTAAAGATAATGTTTTGGGCTGATGCTGTTCTATGTGCTGCATATATAAAGTAGATATCCATCTAATGCTATAAGAAACAAGACTCCTTATGAATTGTGGTATGGACATGTTCCTTCGGTAAAACATCTCAGGATCTTTGGTTCCACCTGTTATGCTTTGATACCAAAAGTACATAGAAACAAACTTGGTGCTAGAAGTCGTAAGTGTATCTTCCTGGGGTATTCAAACACCTCCAAAGCATACCGTCTCTATGATGAAGTAAATAAAAAGTTTGTTCTATCTAGAGATGTAATTTTTCTTGAATCATCCAAAACTAACAATGTCGTTGAGCAGCAACTTGATCACTTGGATAGATTCGCAAAAGCAAAATCATTTCAAGAATTTGATAATCGGATTCCACATCTTGAAGGGGGGATTCCTATACTAGATCAACATGTGGAATCTTCTTCTGAAGAACACTCTCCCCCGCATGAAACTCCAACATCGGATGATGCTTTAAGTGATGTAATTGATAGAATTGGGAGACTCAATCTTGATTCAGTCCCAAGTCAATCAACAGAGCAGCCTGGACCATCTCAGAAAGGTCCCCCAAAGTGGCTGACAAAGACACTTGAAAGTGTTCATCCTAATGAAATTGGAAAAACAAGAACCAGAAATTCAAACCGGCAAAAAGGAGGTGATGTAGATGACTCTAATTCACCTGTTGATATGGATGTTTCTTATGATTGTGAATTGAACTTGCCTACAGATTTTGAACCAACTTCCTTCAAAGAAGCTGCTTCTCATGATGAATGGAAAGAAGCGATTCAAAAGGAGTATGATGCCATCATAAAGAATGACACTTGGAAGCTGGTTGATCCTCCATTAGGAACCAAATCAATTGGCTACAAGTGGGTCTACAAGAACAAGTATAAAGCTAATGGCTCATTTGAAAAGCACAAAGCTAGGCTTGTGGCAAAAGGTTTTGCACAAAAGGAAGGGGTCGACTATGAGGAGACTTTTGCCCCCACAGCGAAATGGGCTACCATCCGGACACTCTTTGCACTAGCGGCTTAGAACGGTTGGAAAGTCCATCAAATGGATGTAAAAACTGCTTTTTTGAATGGAGATCTAAAAGAGAATGTTTTTATGTCCCATCTCGAAGGATTTGTTGTAAAAGGACATGAACATAAAGTATGCAAACTTGTGAAGTCCTTATATGGCCTCAAACAAGCACCGCGAGCCTGGTATGAAAAACTGACTGAGCATCTTCTGAAACTAAATTTCAAACATTTTGATCTTGATGATGCAAATTTATTTGTCAAGAAATTTGGAAAAATAGTTGTATATCTTATGGTATATCTAGATGATCTTTAGATGACAGGGAACAATGAAAGCTACATTGCATCCATAAACAAGGAAATGGGGAAAAGTTTTGAAACCACTGATTTGGGCTATGTTGATTACTATCTTGGCATTGAAGTAACCCAACATTCAAAGTCCATATTTCTTTCTCAGAAGAAATACATTGGAGATCTGTTGAACAGGTTTGGCATGACAAAGTGCAATCCTCTTACTACTCCAATGGAACAAAACTTAAAGCTCACATCTATTGAATGAAAAGAATTTGAGGATGTAACAAAGTATAGACAGCTTGTAAGAAGTCTCAACTACCTAACTACTACCAGACCAGACATTTCATTTGCTGTTGGAATCATCTCCAGGTTTATGCAAAAGCCTTGTGAGGGACATTGGTCTGCTGCAAAAAGAGTTTCTAAGGTACTTGAAGGGAACTCAAGACTTTGGAACAAGTATACACAGGTGGACGACTTCAGCTTGATTGGATACTCTGATTTAGACTTCGATGGAGACAAAGAAACTGGGGTATCAACTTCAGGATATGCTATGAGTCTTAGATCAGGAGCTGTCTCCTGGAGAACATGCAAACAATCAGTTCCAGCAGATTCCACAACAGAAGCAGAATACGTGGCAGCAGCTGAAGCAACAAAAGAAATTGTGTGGCTCAAGAAAATTCTTGAAGATTTGTGGGTAAAACAAGTAAAATCAACTCCACTCATGATTGACAATACCTATGCAATAAAGTTGGCCAAGAACCCAAAGTTCCATGATCGAACGAAGCACATAAATACTAAATATCATCTGATTTGACATCATGTTGAGGCCAAAACAATCCATCTCCATCATTGTTCCACAAATGAGCAAATCGCAGACATCTTCACCAAAGCGCTTGGAAGAGAAAATCTTGAATGATTCAGAATGATGCTTGGACTCACCAACATCCCTTCAGATTAAGGGGGGGGGGAATGTTGACACCTAATCGTTGTGATTGGGTAAATATATGTAAATAAATAAATAAGAAATATGAACAGTCATTGGGAGATTAATTGAACAGTCTTTCCCTCATGTATATAATAGACCTACCTGATGGAATAGAACATACGAATCAATTTTTGCTTTGTGGAGTTACTGCCTGGCCTTCACAAACAACAACAATATTGAGCTTCTATGGGGCACAATAATAACAATATGGGGACAATAGGGGCATAACAATAACAATTAGGGCTACACTGGCAATAGAAATGGGGGAATCACTAGTATTATAAGGACCTAACATGCCCCTCTCCTTAAAAAAAAGTGTTGTCCTCAATGCTTAAGTAGTTCGGGATACTTTTGTATAAAATTCTCATCCCCCCATGTGGAATCTTCCGCAGGTAAGTTCTTCCACTTGACATGATACTCTGAAATTGATCGATTTTGCAGCTGTCGAGTTCTTGTTTCTGTGACTGCTTCAGATTCCAATATGATTTTTTCTTCTTCGTCAAGTTTTGGAAATATTGTTTGAACTAGGAGCTTGTCACTAATAACCTTCTTTAAGCATGAAACATGGAAAACTGGATGCACTCGGGAAGTTGCAAGAAGCTCCAATTTGTATGCCATAGTACCAATCTTTTGCAACACCTTGTACGGACCATAATACTTTGGTGATAATTTATTATCCTTCTTAGCTTGCTTGAGAGACATTTGTTTATATGGTTGTCGCTATAGAAATACCTAGTCACCTATATCAAAACTTCTTTCAATGCGATGTTGATTTTCCTGTTGTTTCATTCTATTCTGTGCGAAAGTTAGGTTATCTTTTAAGAGTTTGAGAACTTGTTGTTGATGCTCAATGATCTTCCACTGCTTGAACCTTAGAATTTTCTTTTAAATATCATATGATGGACGGTCGGTGATATCCATAAAGTTCCATAAATGGGGTCATTTTTGCTGAAGTATGGAAGGAAGTGTTATACCACTATTCAACGAAAGGCAACCATTTGATCCATTGTGTATGTTTATCAGATACAAAGCAACGAAGATATCCTTCCATACATTTATTTACTATCTTAGTTTTCCCATCAGATTGAGGATAATAAGATGAACTATGAACTAACTAAGTACCAAGACAAGAAAATAATTATGTCCAAAAATTTCCAGTGAAAATGGGATCTTTGTTGCTTACAATAATCTTTGAATTTCCATGTAGCTTTTGAATTGTTTCCATAAATGCAGTAGAAACTGTACTGGATTTAAATGGATGAGATAATGCACAAAAGTGTGCATACTTGGTAAGTCTGTCAACTACCACCATGATGACACTCTTTCCTTCAGACTTGGGCAAACCTATGATGAAATTTATTGAAACCTCCTCGCAATGTTGCCTTGGAATGGATAAAGGTTGTAATAGACCCGGGGTCTTAATTGTTTCAAATTTATTTTGTTGAAAAACCAAACATTCCACCACAAACTTTTGAATATAAGATTTAAGGCCATCTTAAAAAAACTCCTTCTTAACCCTGTGGTAAGATTTTAAAAATCCCGAGTGCCCTCCTAAGGGAGGGGTGCAATTCCATAAGAATATTTTGTTTGAGTTGGGAATTTTGACATAGGTATAAGCGATCTTTGTACCATAACAAATCATTTTTCTAGCTAAATGTATCGGATGTACTGGGATCTTGTTGTATCTTTTGAATGAGTGTACACACTTCTTTGTCATTCTTGCATTCATCCCTTGCTTCGTTTATCCAATCTGGTTGGATAATAGAAATGCCACAAAGAAATGTTTCCACATCCTCATGCTTTCTTGAGAGTGCATCCACCACAACATTTTGCTTCCATTTTTTGTATATGATTTCAAAGTCATAACCCAACATCTTTGTGACCCATTTTTGCTGCTCTTCTGAAGATAATCTTTGTTCTAAAAAGTATTTCAGATTATCATGATCCATTTTTACCTTGAAGTATCTTCCCATTAGGTAGGGTTGCCATTTCTTAAGTGCATGTAGTATTTCCAACATTTCCTTCTCATAAATAGTTGTGTAAAAACTTTCCTTTGATTGGACAACTTTCTAAAGTAATGGGTCTTTCTTCTTGCATTAAAACAACACCAATTCCATTTCCTTAGGCATCACATTCCACAATAACGATTTTTGTGAAGTCCAGTGTAGCTAAGACCGGTGCTTGGCACATTGCCTCTTTGAGATGTTCAAAGGCATTCATTGCTTCGAGAGTCCATAAAAATGCACCTTTCTTCAATAATGTTGTTAGAGATGTTGCTATTCTCCCATAATTCTTAACAAACTTGCGATAATACCCTGTCAACCCAAGAAATCCTCACAGATGCTTTATGGATGTGGGGATTTTCCATTCCTTAATGGCTTTAATTATGTTAGGGTCTACCTTAACACCTTCACGAGTTACAATATGACCCAGATATTCCACTTCTTATACTCCAAAGAAACCTTTGGAGATTTTTGCATATAATTGTTTCTCCTCGAATAGTTTGAGCACCCTATCAACATGTTGAACATGATCCTTCCAAGACTTGCTATAGATTAGTATATCATCAAAAAATATTAACACAAATTTTCTAAGGAAGGGTTTGAAAACGGAATTCATCAAACCTTGAAATGTATAAGGTGCATTGGTAAGGCCAAAAGGCATGACCAAAAATTCATAATGACCTTCATGAGTTCTAAATGTTGTTTTCAGAATGTCTTCAGTCTTCATTCTAATTTGATGATATCCTGAACCAAGATCCAACTTGGTGAAGTAAATTGATCCATGCAATTCATCAAATAGTTCATCAATGACAGGAATGGGAAATTTATCTTTAATAGTGAGCTTTTTGAGCTCCCTATAATCCAAACACATGCATCATGATCCATCATTCTTGTGCACCAAAACTACTAGAGCAGAGAAATAACTTTGACTAGGTTGAATTATACCAACCTCTAGCATTTCTGTAACCATACATTCAATTTCACTCTTTTAGGCATAAGGATATCTGTAAGGCCAGATGTTTGGAGGAACGCTTCCTGGAATCAAATGAATAGCATGATCATGATCATGAATAGGTGGGAGACCTTTGGGAGTCTCAAATACCTTGGAATGATTGTCCAAGACTTTTTGGAGATCTGGATAAATAGATGATTTTGATGTGGGAACCTCTAGCGAACATAATTGTGAAATTACACCTCGTTGTTCTTTATTTAGAAGATTTTCATTCCATTAGCGCTGATTATTTTTCCTGGTTTCCCCGCGATATCTCTTAACTCTACTTCCTTTCCTTCTGAAGAAAATTTCATGAAAAATTCTTGAAAATTAAAAACTATTGTACCCAGGATTGTAGCCATTAGATTCCTAGTACAACATCATCCCACCCATTGGAATGGAAAGCGTTGGGCTATTCAATACATATTCTCCCATGGATAGCTTGATATTATGGCACTTTCTAGAGCAATATATGGTTCCTCCACTTGTAACCATTACTTGACACTCTTTTGCATGATATAGGAAGCAATTCAATTCATTGGCTACCTTACAATGAATAAACTTATGGGTATTGCCTGAATAAATCAACATTCTTACATTTTTCTTCTTGATATGTCTTTCTATCTTGATAGTTTGAGGAGTGGTGATTCCGGCCAATGCATTACAAGATATGGTCGGATTCATTTCTTCTTTCTCTAGGGTTTGTTCCTGGTGTATATCCTCTTCTTTTGACATTTCTTGTTCATTTTAGTCCCCCTCTTCACAATCTATGTAAAATAATTTCTTTTCAGAACACTTATGACCTTTAGTGCATTTTCTATCACAGCTGTAACAAAGCCTTTTCGCTCTTTTTTCTTTCAATTGTTGGGGTGTCAACCTTGTAAGTTGTGGAAGGCTAGGGGAAACAACACTTCTATCCTTATAGTTGTGAGTGGTAGGCTTCCTTGTTGCCATCATTTTTCTTTCCATTTTTTTTGCCAACCTGAATGCCTTCTCCAATGAGTCAGGTTCCCAAAAGGCGAACATCATGTTGGATGTTATCCTTTAAAGTCCTTATGAAAACATCAATCCTATCCTCCTCTAGAATATATTTTACCCTTATATTCAATTTTTGGAAGTCCTCAATGTGCTCCATCATTGAACCCTTTTGTTTTAGGTTTGTCAATTGGCTAAAAAACTGTTGCTTTTTGTATCCTCATAATATGCTATCATTTCTTTCGTAAAAATTGTTCAATTGACAATTTGTTTACGAGAGCAAAGCCATCAATACCATACAAACTGATTTGGTTCCAAATATAAAGTTGCAATCTGTACCTTTTGTGTGTTTTGCACATTATGGAGATCGAAATATTGTTCCATATCTAGTATCCATGTTACAGGATCCTTTCCATCAAACTTCCTCATATCGATCTTTGGAACATGGTGGGTCTTCAATCCAATATTATAGTCTATGAAATCATGATTGACATTTCGTTTGTTCTCATCATGAGTTCCCTTTACTACCCTTTCACCATTAGTAAGTGTTTCTTGTAGCAACTTAGTCAAATCTAGCTTCAAATCTTCCATCTTAGTATCCATGCCATTCATATTAGCTTCCATGCCATCCATCTTAACTTTCATGCCATTCATATTAGCTTCCACATTTTTCTTTAAACCATCAATATTAGCTTTTGTTACCTTTTGTGAGAGTGAAATTTGTTACACTTGGTCGTGTAATTTTGATATAGCATGTTGCATTTATTCCTCTTCTTCATGAGTCATGCTAGAGCTTTCAGGTTGCTTACTAGGTGTTTCCATTTTCTTTATTCGGGGCATCAATTAATGATAATTATGCTTCACTATTCCCTTTTAACTTCAACCTGATTTTTCAACCCAAACTTATGCAAAATTTTAAAAAGACTACACACATTTTTTCATTTTGTAGAAGCTCGATATTGAATTTGTTTCATCTTTGTAATTGCGGATTTCCAAGGTTTGAACTTTCTTCCTGAGGTAGCCCTCCGAGTCCTCTTTCTAATGCCACTAATCTGATCAAAATTGGATTGTTCAAGAAAGAGTTATTCCCAATCTCCCAAGATGGCCTGATTATGTAATTTTTCAGTAGAGCGAACTTGTATGATGTTCCACGTGTCACTGCTTCAACCTTTGGATCTAAAAAAGATACACAGAAAACTACACTTCGTCCTCTTTCTGTAACTTCTTATGAAATTTCAATCTGATACTCAGAGAGAAATTTATTACGATGTTCCCAAGGTCACCTGTTTGGAATGTAATTCGGGAGTATGCCAAAAACCCTAGCTTCCTCCGATCATATCTCCGAAAATATAGTGAGACAAGATCTGAAATCCGGACCTGAGGTTCAGAATGATTTCGGTTCAAATGGGTTTTTTGTTTATCTTATGAAATAGCGTAGAAAAAAAAGTTATATAGAAAATTCCACGATAACCTGTTTGGATCAGTGAAACCCTAGAATCCAAACCTCTGATACCAAATGTTATGAAACTAGCTCACAAAAAGATAGAAAAGAGAGATCAACACCTTAGAAATAAGCCTCTTTGAGTGGGCAACCTCCTTTACATTGCACAAATGAACAATTCTTGGATGATACAAATGACAAAACCTCATTTCTATATATAAGAGTCTAAGGGGTCACAATATAATCAAAGTCGACATAACAATAATAAGATAAGGGCACAACAATACCAATATTGGGCTTCTATGGGGCACAATAATAACAATATGGGGACAATAAGGGCACAAAAATAACAATAAAGTCTACAATGACAATAGTAATGGGGAATCATTAGTATTATAAGGACCTAACATCGCCCCTCCGAAATTTGGCTTGTCCCCAGACAACTTTAGTGCTGGATGCTCAAGTATGTGTTTGCTCTCCCAAGTAGCATCCTCATCTAGAAATCTCCTCCAATGCACCAAAAATTGTTTGTCCTCAAGTAATGCCTTAAAAATCATCCTCTCTATTTATTTCTCACCATTGTCACTGCAAAATGTGCCACTGTCCCAGAGGTGCCACTGAATCTTCCTTGACCTCAGCATTGTTCTGATATGAAAGAATCGTTCAATACTCGGATCATAGACCATCCTGTCCAACATGAAGCTCCCCTCACTCCACTCACTATCCTACCTAGTATAGGTACTAGAAGTCCCCTGCTCCATCAGTGACTCGTTAAAGCCCAATGAAGATCTGTATGATCTCCCCTTGTAGTAGCCAGAACATCCCTAAAGGTTATTGAGTTGTCAAGAGTTGTGATGACCCAGTTCCCTGCTAGTCCCAGAATGGTGTCACCATGTTGACATTGTGCTACTCTGACTATGACATACTTCCCATCGTGCACAGACAATATCCTCTTCTCCTGGAAATGGATGGTGGAATAATGATAGAGGCGAGACACATCCTGCCCCGACATCTCCATGTTGCCAAAGTCTACCCATCTAAATCTAACTCTGAACTAGTGAAACTACAAAGAAATCCTACCTCACCATAAGATGAATCCCACTGTGTACCCCCATGTACCAATCCTAGAGAGAACTAGACCATTCTCTTCCATGAATCTGACCATAATGAGATAGAGTGATATATCAATCAATTGAATCCCTGCCTCCCCTAGTTAGCCCTACTGCAACATAGCTCTAACAACTACATGAATCCATCCATGCCTCATCTCTAGTCCTTGAATGTGATCAGTATATAGGCTCCATATATCATGGGCTAATCTGATGCATGATAATCTTCCCTGTGCCTACCACTTTCTAGTACTGATGATCGCTAGAAGCCACGTGTGCCAAATAGCTACTCCCTGAATGCAACCAAAATATGGGTATCCAGTACTCATAATCGACTCAGTGTATGTGGATCCCTCATGTCCCTGCCAACCATCTCCCTTGGGTCTACCATCCTCCCTCCCGATAATGTGCTAATATAAGGTTTGGAGCCTATACACATACTAGGAAACTACCTCAGTCATACTAGGTATACTCTGCTCATGCATGGTCCCAACATGCCCTGAGAAAATAGTGACACATGTCCCTCGCATGACTAGCTCCCTAGACGTAGGCTCGGTGATGAATGATATGCCACCCTTGCAAATGATCACTTCATCCCCCAACCAGTGGCTATCAACTGATGCACCAACCCAATGCCACTGTTGAAAGTCTCCTCCCTAGTGCACTGAGTGTCACCCAAATATCTCGAGTGAGCTCCTCATCCCTCGCTGCTCATGCCCATAGTGCAGAAAGTCGACAACAAAATCGAATTTGTCTGTGAGGGATGTAGAAGAGGGTCAGGCATGTGAGTCCTCGCAGATACAATCAAGTATCGCTCATCTATGTCCCTGTCGATCTTGGGTGAACTATGCCCAAAGGTATGCCTGGTGTTTCGGTCCAAGGGTCTCCTTGGAGGAAACACTCCAAGACCTCATTGTGTAGCACTATACACCCCTAGATACCATCGATCGTTCCATTTCTCCTGGACATGCCATTATACATCGCGACCTACCCCTGTACATCATTGGATACCTGGCTATGGCTATGCCATCTTGTATTGTCCTATGTCCTGCTTGTGTCATTGTACATGTCACTCCCCACATGTACTCGATGCGATGTAAGGCACTCCCACTCCACAACGCAGTCCAACATACTACGACACACCCCCATGTGTCTCCCTGCCCATTTGCAGACCACTACTCCACATCAGATGCTCCTACCCATCCATGAATGATATTTCCTAAATTTGTGTCCATATGTGTTAGCTCGCATCCAACCTATATCATCACCTCCACTATCGCATCACCATGCTCTCCGATGAGGGAACCTCATCTCCAAGTCCTCCCTAAGGGACCCAAGAAGTGAATCTCTCTAGGTGTTAGTAGTGATGCCACCACTGATCTGCTCCTCTGTGTCCCACACAAATGTGAAGAATCCCCAACTCCATACAAGGCACCGTTTGGTGCCCTGCCAATTCTACCTCATTTGAAAAAATCGTTCCAGAGTATGTTGATCACCTAGTGATCCCGTGTACAAATGCCATACCAAAACAGCCAAAAGAGTCTTTCCATAAACTAGTTTGCTATTGGTGTTGACTGAGAATCCCCCAGCGAATGTGCACACTCAACCGCTAGGTCAATTATACCATCCAATTTGTAGTCAATTGGCATACCTGGGAAATGACAGGTAGTCCCACCGAGAACCCAATGCTAGTCTGTGTTGCCAGTATCCCTAGTGCTCGGAAGCTCCTGTTGAGCTACACCCAATTCCAACACCATCTCCATATCCCACTCCACAGGTACCAACTCAGGATCTCTTGCCATCCAACCCCAAGACAGGGATCAAATGCACAAACTCCTGCACATAGAACAACCCCAACATGCGAGTGTTGCACCCTCTGCAACTCAGATAATCTCATCTCTCTATCCTGGTCAATACATGAAATCTGACTAGGTAGCTTTGTCTCTCTTTGTCCAATGGGCCAAGGTAACCTAACAATGTTTCCAACCCCATCTATGTATGCCCAAAGAGGGCAGCTCTCATGCCCCAACATGCACTCTATCTACACCGGGAGGGAATCCAACCCCTCCCCAATGTGAGTCAATTTGGCCATGGACTCGGCACAAACCACTCTCATGCCCTCCAGCTCCTCGTTCTGTTTCATAATAGCCTCACGCACTAATGCAGCCTTCCTTTGTAATGCTAGAAGGTCGGCTTGAAACTTGTGGAACTGCCATGGGCATCTATCACTTGTAAATTTGGTCACAACTCTAGATACCTCAGCAACTATTGGCATCTCGTCCATGTGTGGCACCCCTTTAACAAATGGCTCTATGTGTGTAGGTTTTATCCTCTGCACCAAGGTGTCAACTGGGGCTATCAAATATGTCTCTAATAAAGGTAACTTCTTTGCCACATCGGGTATATCGATGTGCTCCTCACCATCCTATGGGATCTTCGCATCATGCTCAACCTCCTCCTTAGGCTCCTGATATCTAAATCTAGGTCTCCACCAGCAAAAGCGCCCCCTGGTCTCACCCTCTAACCATCTATGTCTTGTCTGCTCCTTTTCAGGAGATCTGGTGCCCTGATCTGGCTGGCTTTACCCACATGATGTAAATGGTTGCACCCCCACACGCTACTCACCTCTAACGTCTTTGTTGTAAGGGTGATGATGGGTTTGGTTTGTCACCCTCCTCAACTGGACTAACCTTTCATTGTCCCGATGAATTCTACCCCAAAATCTCTGCATACTAGATTTCCCTCGAGCCATGGGTTTGTCTCTGGTTTTACCCATCACTGTGCACCCATACTCAAGGCTTCCATGATCTTCTGGCTAATTTCCCACAGCTGAGCCAAGATCATGCTTTGATACCACTGTAATGTTCCCAACTAGAAAAAATAGTGATATGTGAAGCGAACAATAAAAACAACACCATAAAATTAAATCAAACCATTAGACCACAAAATTGGCAACCAAACTGCGTTGTCTACTCATTTTATTAAATGGAAATATGTGTACAACAAGGTGCTATAATGTGTGCACCTAGGCTTGCTCTAGGAAAGCTAGAAAAAGCCCAAAATGAACAATCGAACACCCTCCTCAAATTTGCTGGTAATTCGGCCTAAGAGATGCGCAGTTACTACTCGAAAAGGTGTTGTTGCCTGAAATGATCTGCTATTAGAGCCTTCCTATTACTCATAAAATTCTGGGCAATTAATCCCATCCTCTACATAAGAAACCTAGAATAACTCATGGAATAATTGGCCAAATGATGACCTCAGAATTTTGGCCCAAATTCCCCCTAACTCCTTTAATTGATGTTTGAGTTGGGACCCCTATTTGACCCCATAGTTCTGCCCAAGGAATTCTATAATATTAGGAGCGTACTCTTTGCCAAAAACCCAGAAAAATCCTGAAAGGGTTTCCCTTGGTTCCAACCTTCCAAAATTAACCCTTCATAGCTTGGCCCTCCTCCAAATACGAATTTTGTTGCTGTGACTAATCCTGTCAATCTATGCACTCCCAGATCCAACAATCCTCCTCAAATGACCCTCCAAATGATCTCTTATCTCCCTAGCTCCAAATCCCTAAGATAATGTTGCCCCAACAAATCTCGCTCCATTGGCATGCAGTGCTTGCACTGTTGTTACTCTCTCTATTATGCACTGTTGTTACTCTCCTTGCTCTGCGTTGTTGCTACTCTCCCTGCTGCTGGAACTCAACCTCCTTGATCTTATTTTCCTATTGCTGTAACTTGGCCCTCCTGCTACTCCTTTCCCTGTGGCTGTAACTTGGCCTCCTTGCTATTACTTCCTTTGCTGTTGGAACTTGACTACAGTTGTTGTAACTCATCTCCCTATTGTTGGAACTTGAATATAGCTTGTTGTAACTCGTCTCCCTACTGTCAGAACTTGAATATAGCATGTTGTAACTCATCTCCCTGCTGCTTCTACGAACTGAGATGAAGAGAACTTCCTCCTAGGGATGGCACTCAAATTCCACCGAAGCAAGGGTTGAGATCTCCGATCAGAGACACTCATGTGATAAACAACACAGTAACCCGGATAAGCAGCTCATGCAACTAATATTGAGTTCAATATGTCAAAAGATGATTAAATGAGGATAGTTTCTATCCTTATATAGATTTTGTCGAGCACTTTTCCCTCCATTTTCCCTCCAAGGTGGGTCCCTCAATCAACCACCGATTTCCCCTCCATGCAAATAGAACTAGGGAATGTGTATTGTCTTAGTGTGGGTAGCCCCCAAATATAACTTAACCACACCGAAATAACTTTTACTAAGTCTATTTTCTTAATAAAATTGAATGGGCCACATAACCTCCAAAATTGGCCTCAAAATGTAGAGATTAATCCTGTTCCAAAATAATTTAGGAATGGACATTACAATTGCCCTGTTTTGCCTTTTGATAGCTCATCTAAAAACATACAAAATTTTCTATGAGAGAGTTGCTAACCCTGGAACACCTCATCTACCACCTCTAGATGAATTTGCCAATTCTACCACTATCTAGGTTTTGAGTTGATGATTCTAGGCTAAGGGGCATGTAGAAAATTGTAGGCCCAACAAGGTTTCAGTGTTGGGAATCACATCAATTTAATGTCCAACCCAACATAGATTTATGTGGTCATTTTTACACATGAATATTTTTTATAGCAGGAAACACAACCATTCCCACAATAGGAGAATCACTAATAATTAGAAAGAAATTAATCAAGTTTTGTGTTTGTAAAGTCAATGTTCATTGACATGAGGCTTAACATTTTTAAAGGAAATTAGAAGCTAGGTAGAACCTTTACTAAGGAAAGCCTAGAGCTTCCTTCATGCCTAGAGCTTCTATTGAGCTGCTAAATTCCTTTAGCAAGGCAAGCCTACAACTTCTTTTATGACTGGAGATTATTATCTATAGGAATAACAATATTGGCAAACTACGAACCATTCTCACAATATGAGAATCACTAACCATTATAAAACAATTGATTGATTGATTTTTATGTTGGTAAAGTCAATGCTCATGGACTCGAGGCTGAACAAATTAAGTCATAAAATAATTTATTTAGAAAAAAAAAACTAGACTAGGTCAACATCTTAACCAAAGAATGAACGAAGTGTCACTTTTTTTATTTGAAACTCCTCCAACATCTGCATCATTTTATTATAACATAAAACATTTTATCCAAAACATTTATTGATATAATTGAAGACATATAACCAATTCTATGTCAATTTTAACGCACTGACAATAATTTTCCAAGTGCAAATATAAATATGGTATTTTAAGTGGAAAAACAAATTATCAAAAAAATAATTACTTAAATAGTTGAATACATACAACAAATTCCTTTTGTAGATTTTCTTTTCAAGGATACTGTCGAAAAAGCATATGTATGAAAAATTGTTAAGTTATTTCTATTTTTTATTGTGAATTGTCTTTATTATAATCCATGTTATTGCAAATTGTTTATTGAAATTTGCTAGAAATTCTTAATAAACTAACATGTTATTAATTTCCTGTAGGAAAGAAGAATTACTAATAACTTGTAGGAAATCATGATTTCAATTATTGTAAACTAAATGCATGCAATAAATATGTAGGTATTTTCATCTATGACAAGAGTTATTTATGTTGCTCGTACAAGGAGAAGTGGCAAGTGAGTGACCAGGGGTGCCTAGCTGCGATGCCCTTCACCAGATGAGGACAAGACAGGTGATGTGAATGTCAACAATGCTCCCAACAATACATTTGTTGAGGATGGCCATGCGGCAGAGGCTGATGTTGTCCCACCATCAACCACATTCCAAAGGGCATGTTCAACTAAGAAGATTAACGTTATAAGAGGTTGGAAAAAAAAAGACATGTTAGCTGTAATTGACGATATAGAGTTTAATGGATATCAAGTTTAGGATATGCAAAAAAGTATGGTATTCCTCCCTCATCAATACATTATTGGATAAATAGGCTCACTCATACAAAACGTAGAGGGCATCTTACAATTATGACTGAAGAGGAGGAGGTTGAGGTGGTTGAGTGGTGTAAGGAGATGACCCAACTGGGACATGGGCTATAGTTGATGCAGCTCAAATCCACAGTTGCTCAAATCTGTTGGGGGAGGCCAAATCCATTCAAAGATGGGTTTCCTGGTAAACCATGGTGTTTTGGGTTTGAGAAAAGGTATCCAAACCTTGTATTGCATGCAACTGAGGGCCTTGATAAAGACAGAGCTTTAAATTTACTCCCTGCAATTGTGTCTAAGTTCTATGACTCTCTTTCTAGTGCATACAATAAGTATTCTTATGCTGCAGACTTGTTGTAGTGGCTACAACCACCCTCCAAAATTTTGGCCTGCACCAATTTCGGAGCCTCCCTTGAAGAGTTTCGCTTGATGACTACACATGCTCAGGTTCACTCTGTGAGCCCATGTAGGTTTTTCCATTTTCTTTGCTTGTCTATTGCACTCAAGTCTCTGCATGTTGATGTCTAAGTCATGCTTACGACCAAGTTCTAGTTATGCTCAAAGTCTACACTTCATATGTATTTGTTGTGTTCTTCTTGAAAGCATCTGTCGCACTCACACACAGAGTTACATTCACTATTGCACAAGCGTCGTCTCGATCATGAACGATCAATCACGAGTGTCACGCTTGTCGCTTGCACCATTGATCTGTCATGTTGAACATGTGTATCTGGATGGTTTGGTCATTTCATCATCAAGTCATGTGAGTGTGTGTTCGTATGATCACCTATGCATCTTTCAACTGTTCATACACTTAGTCATTTTTGCTAAAGTTCTGACGATCAGACTCCTAACTGACAGCCAGACCATCACCCTGCTTTCGACTTGATCGACTGTCAACCATAACAACGTAGAAACACCAAGCTAGTTCTTTCAACATGCGTTTCCCGCATGTAGCTCAAGTAACACTCATGCTGGCCACACGAAAAGCTGACTAGTTGTTCATCTCAGAAAGTACACAATGCTCATGATTAGGTCTCCCGTTGCCCATCAATCAGCTCAGCTCAGCAATTGCATAGAGATGATCAGTAGTTCGACCTCCCAGCTTTAGTGCATTTTTTCTAGTTAACAGCTCCCAGCAACAGACTGCCTGTTCCCTCCAGGAATTGCATAGTTTTTGCTGCCAATGACTGAGCATCCAACTAGCAATTCCCTCTGGGAATTGCGGAGATCTGACTACTAATGACCCCAACAACCAACTGGAAGTTCCCTCTGGGAATTGCGTAGATCTAGCTGCCAGTGACCCCAACAACGAACTGGCAGTTCCCTTTGGGAATTGCGCAGATCTAGCTGACAGAGACCCCAGCAGCCAACTGGCAATTCCCTTCGGGAATTGCGCAGATCTAGTTGCGGGTGACCCCAGCAGCCAATTGGAATTTCCCTTTGGGAATTGCACAAATCTGGCTGCCAGTCTCCCGGGCAGTTCCCTAGAAAAATTGTGCAATCCCTGCCTCCTGACCCCTCATGTAGCCCGACCCGTTCTTCTGGAAATTTGCGCAAATTTAGTTGTCAAGCCCTTGCTGACTGTTCATTCCAAAAAATGCGCAGAGCATGCATGCCTTGCCTTCCAGCAGCTCAGACTATCCCTCCCGAAATGTGCGTAATGTTTCCTCCCAGCCGAGCTAGACCTTGCAGGTAGTCACTGTTGACTCAGATTGTTCATCTCCATCCTTCAGTGACTCTTGCACAGTTTCATCAGCAGTTTCCCGGATCCATCATCCCACATTGCAGCCTTGCTGCCTTTCCTAGTCACTTGCATTCAAATGATCATGTGTCATGGTAGACTAGAAGGTTTTGGATTTGATGTCATCTCATCATGAGTGACTGCAGGTACATGTACACCAACGAACATGTCAAGACAACAAATGAGATGAACAAAGGGAGCACATGCAGATGGACAGGTTCACCAACAAACGAACAAACAAAGCATGCGAAGCAGACGAATGAATGAAGAATGTGAAGCGAACGAATGCGACAAACATGCACCTTCGCAAACAAGTGAACCTGTCAAGCCTTCCAATATGAGAGTAAGGAACAACATGCTAGAGCATCATCAAGCGAACCAAGGACCATCGAAGACTTCGCGCACTTCCCCATGTGGAGGTGAAGCTATGATACACCATGAAGACATCCATCACTCAGCAGCACTGTAGCTCGCCATGCACTCCAGCAGCAATGCGAATGTGCTAGCATTGTCATGTCAAGTCATGTCGAGTCAAGTCATGAGTCATGTTGTCCACATATCCACTATGGGCTTGTTCTCAATCCATGTGATGTAATGTGGAAGTCCAAGAGACCCACTTGTTGAACATAGAGTCATGTAAGTCAGAAAGTCATGGAAGTCGAACGGTCATGAGGGTAATCGAACAGCCACAAGGGTTAGTTTCACCCTTGGCTATAAATACCCCCCTCATTTGTACATGAAGGGACTTTTCACCTCAGCTCCTCCCACATAACAAAGAGAGTCTGTAATATTTTCTTTGAGGAGTAAGTAGTGGCTCCAGCACCCCGCTGATGAGGTTAGTGATGTATGGTGTAACGATGTGTCTTGGAAATTTCGCTTAATTCAGAAGCCTATTAACAGGCTAGCACTGTTGTAACACTGATCTTTAATACTTGTAATGCATGTTGCTTTAACCATGTGTTCTGCATCTAAACTGATTCAATTGTTGTAATGCATCATCTATTAATGGAAATGTGTTGTATATGTTGTTAATGTTGTCCCATCTGTGTCAACTGCTCTACTAGACATTAGACGGACCTGTCATATGAACCTTGCTGCAACAACCATCACACTCATCTTAGATTGATCTGTGAATGTTGTACATATTATCTTACCTTGTATGTTGTGACAGCCGCATCCGAGTGGACTTCTCCACCAAAAGTTGTGCATGTCCTTTTGTGGTGTGTGTTCCTAGCCGATTTGGGACTGATCCCTTTCAACCTGGAAATCACCTTCACTCTCTTTCCCTCACAGTGAAAGAACCATTGACACAAGTACACTTACACTCACCAGACACATGAACCTCACTTCTAGAAGACAAAGTGAACCACTCTCCTGTGTTGACAAGCAAGAGTTGAGGCAAATCCTTAAGACAATGGCAACTGCACCATCATACCAGATGGGACTTCCACACCAAATGGTGTGAGGTCTAGTTGGGAATTCATACCAGAGTGATCCCCTAAATGTTTTCAGGTCTAGCACCATCAACAAGACCATATGGAACTGTGACGACACATGTTTACAGACAGGAATAAATTGTTGCATGTGGGTAATTTCCAAGAGAGGGGGCGAAAATGTGCCAAATATTTTTCCTAAGAGAAGGGAGTGGATAACTATTCTATGTTGTGTCAATGCAAATGGTGATTCAATCTCATATTTTTATCTATTCAAAGGATAAATCAACTGAAAAACTATATACAAAACTGTAAACTAGGTACATGTATGGTTGCACATCCCCATGCATGGATGACTAAGGAACTTTTTTTGAATTGGCTTTGTCACTTTGTTGCATCTATTCCAGGTGTTGTCTCACCTGAGAACAAACACCTATTTATTTTAGATGGTCATGAAACCCACATTTTTGTGCAAGTAATTGATGAGGCAAACAATTTGGGCATCGACTTGTTAACATTTCTTGTTCGTACCACTCACATATTGCAACCACTTGATGTCAGTGTGTTTGGCCCTTTCAAGAACTATTTCAGGTTAGAGCGAGTTGCATGGATGGAAAAGAATCCAGGGGTTAAGGTGAAAAGGTTTGAGCTAGCAGAGCTTGGAAGTAAAGCCTTTAAAAGGCCTCTCACACCATCAAATATCAACGTTGGCTTTAGGACTATAATATGACCACTGAACTATGATGCTCTTATGCATGATACTGGTTCTAGCCAGATGTTTCATGTAAGTGGTCAAGAAGAAGAGCATGTCCAAGAAGATGTTGAAATGCAAGAAGAAGTGGATGAACATGGAGATACAGTTACAACTGATAATATAATTTCCATCTTTCAACAAAACTTATATGGTGATGATGATGAACAGGTAAGTGAAACACAATACAATCATGAACCAATTCATAGTAACATGGATGTTGTTTTACCAATTGAAGCACATGGAACTTTATTTGTTGATATTCTTAATGACTAGGTTGATTATGTAACTAACAATGATAATGTGGTTGAAAAAGACATTGATGATATTCAACTAGGAAGCAATAATGACCAATTGACATTACCAAGCCAAGTAACCCCACCATCATGGCTGGTAGTGTTATAGACATATTTGGGCACTAAAACCCCAATCATATATGTCCATAAACCAAGGGCTTCTGAGTCCCTAAAAGTGTTGTTTTATACCCTAAAGGAACAAGGTTAGCTGATTACATCATCTCCCTGAAGTTCTCCATGGAAAACTGCTTAGAACTGGTCAAAACTAGACCATACAGATTGCTCAGTGCTAAGGGTGCGAGGCATTTCATCCGCCACATGCAAAAAGTGTGATGCATACTAAAAATCCCTTCTGTAGGGTGTGATGGGCGAGAGTAGACAAATGGCAGAGACAGTTTGCAAGGTGGATGATCATGGAATCTTCAAGAAACTTCTCTTGTGACACTTGCTTCTCTAAATTCGCCCAGAGATGAGTAAGAGATCATGAATCTCCAAGTGGAACCAAGAACTATCAGAGAGAGGACACTAATCAAAATCCCAGAAGCTGACTCACCCGCCTACAAACATCTATATATGGATCCCTCATCCCAGATATCCAAAGGCTGGAATTTTGTATCTTGTAAGGAAGTGTTGTTGGTTTCTTGGTGGAAAATCATAGTGTTGGGTGATCTAATATTTTCATGAGGTGAAGAAGGGCTTTCATGCTGGGAGGATGACGTTGGGTCAGATCAATGGGTTGTAATCCTCTCTTCTACTCTTTCTATCAATAAAGCTATTCAATTTTTCTTCCACATTCTTGTATGTTTGATGATATATGCATTTGTGTGGTCAATATATATCTGGTCCTATATTGTTTATGATTGTAGATCTATGTACTTTGAAGGTATTATGCTGCTTTGACTTTACAGGTGCTCATTGAAGCGGAGTAAGCAAGGAAGGAGCGGCAAAGATCTATCAAAGGGGAGAAATAACAAGCAAGGAACCAAGCGAAGGATCGAGGTTGGTATTCTCTATTTCTCTCCTATCTACTTCTCATAAAGGAAAACGAGAGTAACTTTAGTTTGTTTGTTTCTAAGATAGCTACCCGTCTTAGTGGGACTAGCAGCTCTGAATGGACACTAGATTTCTTGATAAGAAAATGGCGACTCAACTGGGGAGCGAATAGCTTGTTTGCTTGTCTATATTTGTTTGCTTTATAAACTATAGACGGAGCCTGAAGTTAAGCCAACTAGCCTTCCAACTACATTTTCTATACAAGTGCAAAGTAGATCAATGCTGCTTCAGTCTATCTCGTGGTTTTGTTTATAAACTGAACAATTGATTTGCAAATAGCCTAATTGCCCTGGTGGTGGCTCAAGTAATCTCATTAGATCATCCCCTATGATTTGAATTTACTGACTATCACTAGTTCGGCCTAAATCCCTGAACTAAGCTACAAACTGTGACCAAAAACCAAGTTGAAGTCTCGACCCTGGACCATCGCACCTTCTCCTTTTGGAAATATAGATGCATCGCACCTCCCGTGTGCAGTAGGTGAGATGCATCCCTGTTTCCCTGTGTTATAGGTGCGATGATCAAATAAGACTGTTTCTGCCTCCAGATTTTGGTTTTTTCTTCACTCTCTTCAGCTTTATTCAGGAGTTTTGTTGTCTGTGATCAGTATACCACTGTGGAAACTCCCTTCCTTTGCATTATTCGGACTCCATTGTACAAAGAATTGTGAATGTTTTTATGTATTTTTCACCATTTACAGTTCTCATTTACAAAAAAGTAGCTGAATCGAACTGTCGTCTTTTGATTTGGAAGTGTTGCAAGTGTCGTTTTCAGTCAAAGAAAATAATCCTACTATTCTTGATAATCTATTACACTGTTACTCTTGTATTTGATTTGAATTAATAGTTTTTCAAGTGTCGAAAGCAGTTTTCAATTCAAAATCGCAAAGTGTCATCATTGCCTTCCTTTCATCTTTTGAAGAGAAAATTGTTAGTACTATCGCTTTGAAAGATAATTCAAATTTGTACTCAACATTATTTTTGTCATTCACACATTAAGAAAGCGGAAAAAAAATACATTCATGTGCATTTGCATTTAGACTGCTTGTTGATTTTGATTTAGGACAGTGCATCTACTGTGTGCTCTCTGCTCTATGTTGAAAGAATCTCGCTTCTCTTTCCTTAGTAGCTAGGATTTTCATTGCAAAAAGAAGAATAAATGATTGTTTATCATCTTAGATTGCATTTTGGGAATTGTATATCTACATCACATGGTGAACCTTAAAGGAAAAATTCTTAAGAAAGATCAATTATAAAATAAATTCATTGAACATAAAAATGTGTTGGAACCTAATGCACAACATTTAGGAGTCTAGGCTAGAGACGTATTCCGGCGTCGTAAAGCTTGGTAACTATCTCTTTCATTGTAGGTTGGGTGATTCCTCCTCTTTGAGACGAAAAGTGCCAGTACAGACTTGTGCTCCCACATACCGTTGAGTATATATTGGGAGACCACAATAGGCTATATCCTTTATCCTTAGGAAGCCGTGTTTGCCGTCCTATCGATCGCAATGCACTGAACACACCATTCAGGAAGATTAACTGCCGTACCGTAAAAAGTATTTTGCATTTTTACGAATGGTTTGGTAATCTCTCTATCTAGATTTCTAGAGTAGTCTCTTTCGTTCCTTTTTAGACTCCTTAAAAGAAAAGATCCATCTGAGCACTTGTCACTTCAGGCTCATTAAAAATCAAAGGTGACTAGAGTCATCTTTAGCTTTTTCTCGACTCTTAAAAATTGAAAAAGCAAGTTGTGTCAAAGCGTCATAAAATTTATTTTAATCGGAATAACGTCACTATTCCCTCATTGGTCTTAGGTTGAGAAAATGGAGTCCACCAACCAAGGATTTCCCCTTAGAGGAAATCCTAGTCCTTTCTTCTCTTGGGGAGATGTTGGTGCACCTTATATGGTCGCATTGTCTCTTCTAGAACTGACAATCGGCTTGCCAATATGGCTCTTCTCGACCTCTGTCATTCAAAACACCATGATCCCTGAACAATCTAGTCAGCAACTAGATGATACTAGATTTACCCCCCAACCTTCTACTTCATTTATTTCTCCCTCCCCTCCTTCCTCTTCGCTTGGTGAAGCTAGTAAAAATAAAAACCAAGTAAATGAGAAGAAGAAAAAAGGGAAAGAGAAGGAGAAGAAGAAGAATAAGCGAAGGGCAAAAGGGGGCAACCATGCATCATCTAGCGAAAATCCACACACTGCACTGTCCAAACCTAAATCTCCATGTGTCATTTGTAAAGGAGACCACTATCATCGAGATTGTCCTTGCATCCCTCGGATCTTAAGGGACTGGTCTCCTCGTTTGCACAATCCGGTGTCGTCAACCTCTAACGATCATGTTGAGAGTACACTGTCAACTAGTGAAAATGAAGTCTCTGGATAAAAAGGAAAATATAAATTTCCTTGTAGACTGTGTGAAGGCGATCATGTCATCCACTGTTGTCCCTTCCTAAACGAAGCTAAAAGAGTCTTGGATAATTGTCCTGATTCACTGCTACAGCTTCCTCCTGGATACAAGAAACTCTTGCTGAGTCCATCATTAGTTGAAAATCCAACTGACATACCTCTATGGTTGGTCAAAGCATCTATCATTGAAGATAAACCCTCCGAGTCCACACCAGACCAAAGTCATCAGGTCGAGACGGCAGTCGACCCAGTCTTGTCTTCGGAAGGTCCATCTTTAGATGATACAGTCACTGAAGAGAATGAGAATGACACCGTTCAAATTCTCTTCATAAACACAGACTTCAATGAACATGGGGGCAATCTACCCATTCCTTTACCGCAGGAAGGAAGTTTGTCAGAGTCGTATCCGACCGTTTATTCGGTCCCACCTCTGAGCAACCTAGTCGTTTCTTTCGATTGGAATCTACTAGGTAGACCTCGTTTACCGTCTAATGTACCATTCTGAATCATTGTACAAGCTTACAAAATGGTCATGGTTGGTACTATCATAGATGAAGGGGGTTCTGTGAGTATCCTTTTCTCAAATGCTTGGAAAGCGATCGGTTCGCCATCGCTTCTGCCTCATATGCAAAATCTGATAAGCTTCAACAAAGGAACCAGTCGACCGTTAGGGATCCTTCAAAATTTGCCTATAACTTTAAGAGGGAAAATCATTTATCTGAACGTAATGCTAGTCCAAGGACCTCTAGATTACAATATACTCCTTGGGCATGACTACATTTATAGCATGGGAGCCATTGCCTCCTCACTCTTTCAAGTAATGTGCTTTCGGCATGAAGGCAGAGTGGTCTAGCTCGTAGACCAACTTTCATTCCCCAACTCACACATAGATAATAGTCAAATGCCATCGCTAACTAGTCTTTTCACGCAAGGAATGTCTCATCAATCTCCAGTCCGTCCACCTGATGAGCACGATTAATTCGGTGAATATGACTGAAACCCAAGTTGCATGCACCCTGGTCTACTTCGACAGAAGAACCCCGGGTATAAGGTGGGTTTCCGCGTAGGAATATGACTAGTCTGACACACTCGTCCATCTAGGAAAATGGGATTAGATTGGAATAAGATACCTCCGTCAAAAGGTATGCCTTTCCTGATAGAGAAAATGCATTGTTTGCAAATTGAAGGGTAACCTGGAAACTCTACTTTGTACATTAAAAGGTAGGCCTTTCCTAATAGGAAAAATGTTTTGTCTGCAAATTGAAGGGTAACCTAGAAACTCTACTTCATTATACCTGGGGGCATGCAAACCTTTTCGCATGGAAAGTGAAAAGCGACCATTTATTTTCTTAGTTTGTAGATTTTTAACCCTTTAAACCCGTAGGATTGGTCGTTCCTAGCTTACATAAAGAAAGGATTCAAAGCAAAGTTTCAAATGGTGCAAGCTCCCTAAAAATTGAACCTATCAATGAGACATCCTTATTATACAACTGGCACGAGCAGTTTTACGCAAAGTTCAAGCTCATTAAAAATTAAACCTAAGAAATGAGCATATGTTCCACCAAAGTTTAAGCTCATTAAAAAATGAACCTATCTCTGGTAAATAACCATTGTGAATGCATTATCATCAGCTTTTGAGCCTTGGTCGTGTTCTTACCATCACCTCCACTCTGTTTTAGCTGATCATACGCCTCCATTTGATTGTTTACCTTTTTGAGGAACAACTGCGATGAGTGATTCTGTTAGCCATCCTCGTAACACTGTTGTGATTAGAAAATTCCAAACCTTACTTGGAACCAACTGCTACTTAAAAATATCACTTGTTCCTCAAAAAACGAGTCTTCTTTAAGCTCTTTTCATCTGACTTGTAAAATATGAAAAGATTTCCGAGCAATTGGCCTCTCCAGCTCATTAAAACTATCAGAAGTGCTATCCCTCCTCTAGATTTTAATATTTTTGGACCTGAGGGATTATTACACAAAAATATCGAGCGCTTGTTTTGTTCGGCTCGTTAAAACTATCGAAAATTCATCCATTTTGTATTATTTTATACTTTTTCAGACTTAAGGGATTATATGATGAAAAAGGATTACTAGAGTTTCCTTTCCGTCCCTTTTTAGACTCTCTAAAATTGAAAAAGGACTGAGTTGTCTTTGTCGTTAAACTCGTTAAAACCAATAGCGACAAACTTGTCTACATAGACGAGAACGAGTTTCACTATCGCTAGGCTCGTTAAAACATAGCGACGGGTTTGCTTGAAGGGAAAATTATAGAACAAGCATATGTTATCCTCCTCAAGCTTGACAAAAATAAAGGGGTACTAGTCAACAATGACTGGGGAAAATTGGGAAGAAAACTTGAAGAAACTTTATTGGTAGCAAGTCGCTCTTGAACATGACACTTTCACTCCATCACCATGATTAAGTCGGGTTGGGTTATTTTGTTCACCGGTCATATTACCATTGGTCCATCGTACCATCCATCTTTGGGGGTTAACGCTACCAATCCATTTCAATGTCGCTGATATGTTCAAGAGAAGTCGATTAGAGAATTCACCAACCCAGCTTGTGTCTCATGCGCTGCAATAGCTTCACGCTTCATTCTTTCATGAATTCCATCCTGAACCTTGTATCACCAGATCGTTTTCACCTCCAAAAATTCATTTTCTTCGTTCCATTCTGAACCTTGTATCACCAGATCGTTTTCACCTCCAAAAATTCATTTGCTTGATTCATTAAGGCCCTCCTACGACGGGTCACTTCTTGTCGACATCAGCTCATTATCCAAGAAGTCAACCTAGGAACAACCCTTTCAATACTTTGAAGCTTGCATGCCTCAATGACAAGTTTCTCACTTCCGATGACAGGTTTACATCAATGGCCTTCGACTGAAACATTTTGCGCGGTGTTCAATGCCAAGTCCCTTTTTCATAGCACATGAATTGTACTATAGTACCTTGAGGGTCATCATCATTATTGGTGATT